>PVLA01011417.1:0-53343 GCA_004027455.1 Hydrochoerus hydrochaeris | reverse complement strand
ATCTTTTCCCAATCATTATGTTGTCACTTCAATGTGGTTATTGTGTCCTCTGTTGTACAGGAGCTTTTAAATTGCATATGATCCCATTTGTTGATCCTCAAATTATTTCTTGTGCCACTGGACTTCTGTTCAGAAATTCCTTCCCTATGTCTATGTCTGCAATAGTACTATCAAGTTCATGCTTCAAAACATGTATGGCAAAAGTAGTATTCCCACCTCGTGGAATTCCTAGCAAAGAATTTACACATACATATATTCACAAAGTTTATAACAGTTCCAACAGCCTATTCAGTGTGAGGTACTTCTTTATAGTAGCACTGCAGCAAGAGGTAACAACTGCCATAGACATGCCATGATGCATAGAAAGATTAAGTACAACCCCATATGGTAAATCTGTTTAAGACTTTTTCTCCTGAGGTTACTTGCAGAGCAGATAGAGGGTTAAGAGTATAAAAGCATAGCAGAAGTTTTATATGCACATTTATACTCCCAGACACCCTTTCAAGGATGGATCAATTATAATAAGCACACATCCTGGAACCTTGGAAAACAAGGATTAGTAAATGGAATTGCAATACATTCTTCCTGCCTTCAAATCCCTTTAATACACCATCAAAGAACTGAAAATTCTCCTGAGAGGAGAAGGCTATTCCTGAGTTGGAAGCATAGTGGAATTAGGGTTAGTTTCTGGGTTTCAGTTTTCAGAAGTATTCATTTTGTTCACCTGTGTGACATACACTGTTCTATGTAATGAAAACCACGTATATGTTTTATGCAAAAGGGTACCATCCCAATAAAGAGTTAAATTTAAATGTTAACTATGCAGTGCCACTATGCTACACTGCCCGGTGATAGCACAGTCAAGTGGGCTGGTGATTCATGCCAATGGCAGCAAGTAACACATCATCAAGCCTCCTGAGAGTGAAACCTAAGAATTATGGGTCCATCATGAACATGTTATAACACAGCTTGGGAAACAGTTACAGGAAGCTAACTGTGCCCTTAATTTTAAAGGTAGGTTTTGGGTATTTTGAGGTGTTTTTTGGTTGTGGCACAGTGTCAGGGGAGATAGTCTTAGTTGGAACCTTCACACTGAATTACACTGGGCTGCACCTATTTTGCTTTTGTTTCTGTTCATGTCAAAGATGCTCCAAGTTCCTAGATTACCCTGGATGGACTTAAATGTGTGGTCCTACTCCCACAGGTTCCCAAAACACTGAAAACCTTTGCAAATGAAACCACACTGTACCAGCCAACAGATAATTTTGTGTGTGTGTTTCTATGTTTGTTTGTTTTGTTCAGAATTGTTTGCAGTCTCACTGATTGAGTGTCCATTTCATATGCTTTTATTTTGTAACTGGAACAACTATTTCTAAGATGACAGTATGTGATTCATCAATTAGTGATTTCTTAGTGCTTTTTTTTAAGAATTCGGTATTTTTACTACCCTTTTTTCTGTTTTTTTTCTTTAAATAAAATAAATAAACAGTGGGAGGAATCTTAGCAAAACAACAGACTTTTGATGCAGAAATATACTTTTATATTTCAGATAGATATGCTGATTTATTTTCATTATACTTCAAACATCAAGGTTGTAAAGATAAAAAAAACTTGTAGATTCTAGATTGCTCGGTATGAAGTAAGAGAGTGAGGCTGCACTAAAGTTATGCTGTGATAGACGCTGTAGTACCTCATTGATGAACAAGGGTTAGTCAGGTACATATCCCTTTATTCCCCACTCCCAAGGCCAATTATCTGCAGGGTGTGCTTGATGACATTGGGGAAGTTCCTCAGTGTGCAGATGGGGATGGACTTCTCAAGTGGGTCATAGCTAGAACTGTAAGACTCTGTCAGGAAAGGAATAACCACCTGCACACTGCCTTTGGTGCCGTGTGTGCCTGACTCCAGCAGGGGCTTATAATAGAACACTCAGCGCTGGTCCATATACATGCCTTTAGAGAGGAAAGGGGGATGACATGAGAGCTCAGAAAGACACATTAGGACAGGCAGCAAGAAGACGACCTCCCCAATTCTGCCCTTGTCCCCAACACCTTGAAACTCATGGGCAGCCACACTGTGCAGCACATTGGCCACGCCATCCAGGTTTTAGAAGAAGTCATCAGTATAGATGTGATCTGTATCAGGACCCACACGATTGGGGTGCCTTATCACCCTGATGTACAGATTTATTTGACACTCTGCCACAGCAACTGTCTCAGACTTTGATTTCTGGGTAGAAATAAGGACTTCCCATACACAGAACCCAAAATGTCTTTACAGAGCTATCCTGAGAACTGATTTATCTAATAGTAGGCCAGGCTTAGGCTCTGAGTTAGCAAATCTCAGCTCAGCACAAGGGACAATCAGTGATCACTTCACAGGGTTGAGGCTGTGACAAATGTGGCAATGTTTGATACAAAAAACTGTTGGTTCAGACTGGACTTCTCAATGGTATCCATGACTGCCTCAAACACAAGAAAAATAACATACATTTTTCTCCCCCAACTCCTAGGTTTTCTGCTTAAGGATCTGAGTTGGAATAAATGCAACCCAATCAAAACAAAGTGCTACCATGAGCATAAACAGTCTTTGAAATCCCCAGTCACCTTCCTCTTGTCAAAAGCCTCCACTGATTCACACTTCCACAGGGGCAAAGGTAGCTTCTTCCACAGAACTTTCCTCTCTCACCGTAAACCATCTGACAGCCTCAGAGTTATGCTGGGGCTCTATCTAAATTTGGTTGTTATATTATTCTATTAGATGACTTATTATTGTTGGATATCCTTCAGTTCTTTCAAGAAATGCCATCTGCAAGAAGCTTTCCTTATCTACATTAACTCTAATGCACTTGATTTCATTTGGAAGATTTCATTTGTACATATTTCCAATATATATATTTACAATAACCTAATGGAATAAGGCACATACTTCCTTTACCTTATGTTTTGTATTCCCTTTCTCTTCCTTTCCCACCCTGTCAATTTCCCTTATCTCATTTTCTCTTATTTTTAGTTCACATTTGAAATACATAATGGACAAATACATTGTGGGTAGTTGCCACATTACCTGACATGTGTTATTTCTTTCCAGGTCCATTCCTGCTCCTTCTTAACCTCTCCTGCTTCCCTTCCACAGTGAAAATGATCTATGGCGTTTTCCCTCTCTTTTAGCATATGTCTGTAGGACATTTACTTTCTTCTGGAAAGCTGGAATTTGCATAAAGCACATCATCTCAAGCCCACTTTTCATTCCCTCAGTTTTCTGTTCCTCCCCTCTCCATCTCTTGTCCCTTTCCCATTTGATAAAGATCTGTTTCCCTCTCAACTGTTAGATTCTCTTAATATATTCAGTTTCTCATAAGTGAAACATGCAAGCTTGTGAGTCTGATTTTTTGCACACAACATGATGGTCTCAACATGCATCCTTGTCCTACCAATTTTAGGACTTCTTAAAGAAGCAGAACAGTGTACCACTGCTTGTACACATATTTTCTTCACTTCTCAATCAATAGACATATGGGCCATTTCAGAGATTTAGCTATTTTGATCTGTGATGTCATAAATGAGGGATGTGTACTTATCAGTGCACTGTGATATCGCTCCACTCTTTTGGAAAGATTCCTGGAAGGGAAAGTGCTGGCACTTTCATCTCCCCTGTAGCTTGTTTCTCATTACAGCTTTTCACATCCTTAACTCTACCTTTTGTTAAAACATATGTTTTTACCACATCTGAACATCACAGTTGATGACTGTTATGTAACTGTTGTCATTATTTCTCATATTAGATTTGAACTGAAAAATCTGAAAAGTAGCCAGTTTCAAAACCTGTTACACATAATGCATGTAGAATTAACATTATGAAGAAAAAATTCCCAATATGGAATTTTTGTAAGAATCACACTGCATTCATAGGTTTACAAAACACCCTTAAAAGGGCATATTCTCATAAATACAGACAAAGTTCTATTCATTTTATTCAGTATGTTTTCTGGAAAGGATTGCAAGGCATATTGAGCATCGCAAAAGAATTTTTTTTTATGGTAGTAGAAATACAACATAACAAGACAGAACAAAGCCACCTGAGACAGTGCAGTGAATTTGGTACAGAGCTTCACAGTAGGTTACTGCGATAACAGTTTTAGGTACCATAGTATATCTCATTATCTTCCCAATAGTAGTCCACTATAGCAAAATTAGGTATAGCAAAATCAAAGCAAAGACAGAACACTATAAAATCAATTGAAAGAGAATACTGAATAGAGTAATGCAATTACTTATAATGAAAACAACATTCTTCAAAGAGAAGATAGAGGCCAGGCATGGTGGTTCATACCTGTGATCCCAGCACTTGGGAGGCTGAGGAAGGAGGATCATTGTGAGTTTGAGACCAGCCTGGGCTACAAAGTGAGCTCAAGGCCAGCCTGAACTGCATAGCAAGACCCTGTCTAAAAAGATGACCAAAAAAAAGATAAAGGAGACCTCCAATATTTAATATATTGCATACAGTCATCCTCCCAAGAGATGCTCAGACATCTGTTCCCAATTGCTAAGTGGGGGGGTAGTGTTTGGGATGTTTGATTACAAGCCCACACACCAGTTGTCTCACAGGAGACATTACTGGTTCTCCTCCTGGCTTATGCTGGAGGAAGACGCTTACCAAGAGGGCAGGCAAATTGCTTCTTTGTGCATCCTCCTGGGTTCCATCATGGCCATTACCAGATTTATGGGGCTGATCTCTGGTTCTCCTCTTGGCTCATGCCAGAGGAAGGTGCTTACAAAGAGGGCGGGTGAATTGCTTCTTTGTGCAGCCTCCTGGGTTTCACCATGACCCTCACAAAAGAAATTTTAAGAGTTTCATTTTCTGGATTCATTTTTAACTAATTTATAGTCTCAGTATGTAGTGCAGGCAGGTTCTGAATGCACTACACAGCCGATGCTAGCCTTGAACTCTAGGCAATCCTCCTGCCTCAGCCTACCAACTGCTGGGATTTGTATGGTGGGGCAACCACAACAGGCAAGTGTGTATTACATCTACTGATAGTTCAGAATAAGCAGCATGACTGACTAAGTGTAGATGTTTAAAGTTTAGTTTAACTTGAAACCATGATTTCCTCTCCAGATTAATACAAGTCCTCTCTAAATTTTCATTTTGATTCATTTTTAACCAACCCATGTTTTCCTTTCATCATTTCCTAGTTATTTGGAAAATACTCTCTTATTGAATTAAGAAAGTCTTTCTGCTATGAAGATTTCACCCACATGAAAAATAGTGTAAGTAAACCTTATAGTCTTAAAGTAAGCATAATCTTGTTCATTCCATGAGTAATACAGAGTCTCACCCAAAGGACACTAGAAAGAAAGGATTCTGAGAATTTTCCATTTACTGAGAATTTTTCTTTTAGGAAAAACACTCTCTTTGTCTACCTCATACTTCAAATATCTGGAACACAGAACGTGATGTATGAAGTGAGTCAAGAAAAATAACTAACATTTATCTTCAGAGGACTCCCAAGAAATGCTTCAACAATTCAGGTTCACATTTGCAAACTTGTCATTAAAAAAAAATTAAAGGACAAAAGTTGGGAAAAACAGCTGAGCAAAATATAAGGCCAAAGTAGGTACTCGGTACATTTTTGTTGAGCTAGACAACAAATGCTAAGAAATGAGTTAAAAGAAGTAAGAGACAGGCTGAAAAAATTTAAAAATGATGTGAAAGACAGTTATGAAGAGGCAAAAATATCTAAGTCATCATGTTCTGAAACAAGAAGTTCATGAAGGAAGAGACAAATCCATGCCCTGCCACACTCACTGTGATATCCCAGGATCTGAAAAGAAACTGTCAGTTCAGATTGGACTTTCAATGGTATCCACGTGTGTAACTATGATCTCTCCATGCTCCACATAGAGAACAACAAATGAACAAGGTTACACACATGTGCAGGTACTATACTATAGAAAGTCTCTTCTGCTATGATGAGGACTAGGGAGGGTTTTCCATGGAAAGATACCCAGGAACACAGGCTCACATTTGACTAAAATCAAAAGGTTCCAATCATGCAGAACCCCACCTGGTGACTGGGTGGTGCAAGGGGCTTAGAGAAGATGAAGAGGGGCAGCACCAAGTTGATGAACCTGTTCCTATAGGACTGAAGCTGTTGGTGCCCCTGTACTACTTCGTACAGCTCCAGACACATAAGCCAACAATAGCTGCTGTTGTTGTTCCAATGGCTGGGATGATCTTTCCTGCAATCATCTTGTCTTTAAAATAGGAAATGAAGGGGAATGATCACTGATAAAGTGGGGAGGGCCTGCAGCACAGGCCAAATGTGGGAAACTCAAGCTTGGGAAAGAGTGGAAGGTTGAATTGTGACTAACATCACTTTATGCTGGTCTGCAGAAGAAATGTCAAAGTTCTCTGCTCAATTTACTTTTACTTTTCAAAAAAGCAAAGGGAAAAAATGACAGAGATTTTCTAAAAGGTAGGCTATTAGGACTGGTTGATACGCTGCACATTTTAGTCTTTAACTTCTTTACTTGGTTCAATTACAAGATTTAGGCATGAAAAATGTGATCAAAGAATTAGAAAAAAAAAAAACTGCCTCCACTCCTGGATGACCTCAGCTGCCAAGGGTAGATTTGGTCACCTCTCCCCTCTATCTGAAAGAATGCAGCACTTGAAGGGAGCCTTACTCACCACTGCCCCACATGTGGACCACCTCAGAAGCTGAGGTAAGCATTGGCCACCCCTCTCCCACAGCCGGACATACTCAGCAGACAATGGAATCATCAAGCACACCTCCTCCACTCCTGAGGGACCTCAGAAGCTCAAAGCAGCCTCTGCCACATCGACCCCCCCACCCAAATGTCTTCACTAGCCTATGGTAGCATCAGTGACCTCTTCCACCAACTGAAGTACCTCAGGGGACTAGTTGGAGCCTCAGCTTCACCTCCACCCACTCAACAGACCTAAGCAGACCAACAAGAGTGCAGGGAGTCCCCCACCAACCAAATTCCCCCACTAACCAATGGGTCAACAGGACACTCAGCAAACATCCCACTGGGAGGACTTGGGCAAGCCAGAAATAGTGTGGATGAGTCCATCTTCCATAGAGAGACCCCTAGATGGGCTTGCAAGATCAGTAGCAAGGTCTTCCTTCAGCCAGAGACACCAAAAATGGCCTGTGAGATCCCCCAGGGACAGAGTAGGGTCCTAGCAGTGACACACATTCCACAGAAGTTGGTTTGGCAGCCTAGAAAAATCTGCAGCCACAGTAACAATATAAGCCAAGAGGTCATTCACAACAATAGCCTAAAGCTAAGAATAATAAAAGCCTAACACAACTGGCCCATAGAAGTACTGTAGGTGTTTGACCCCTTATCTACCCTGTAGAACATGGTAAATGGGTGAACAGCCACACTGTAGTACTCTATTACTCACATGAGAGACAGTAGAGACTAGTGGGATTGAAAAGTCCAAAATATTAACTCAAGTGGTAAAATTGACAAAAAAAGTGAAATACAATCTCAAATGCCTAGGCCATTTGGAGTAAGTATATGATACAACAAAATACAGAACATTGGAAGTGAAACACCTGCAAATTCTGAAAAGATAGCAAGGGAAATAAAGGAAAATATCCATAAGGCTACAGAGGAAATCAGATTAAAGATTCTCTCTTAGGTAAAGAAAGAAATGACAACTTTATTGTAGAAATTATTCAGAATAGCTAAAAAAATAAACATCTAATAAAAGAACATGGGGAAAAGGTGGAAAACTTTTATGACTAATACAGGATAAAAATAGAATGCATTAATTGTTATTGTAAAAAAGAGAAAATAGGAAGTGCCATAAAAGATAACTGCATGTATATTCATGTGTGCAGAATTGTTACACATATTTCTTAGTTCTTGTTTGATTATTGAACATATCTGTTTGCAGTCTCACTGCTTGAGTGTCCATTTTGTGTGCTTTAATTTTATAACTTGAACAACTATTTTTAAAAGAGCAATATGTAATTTATCAGCTAGTGATTTCTTACTATTTATGTTTTTTTGAAATTCTGTAATATTTATCTCCTTTTTCTGTTTTTTCCTTTAAATAAAAAATTAAAAAAAATAGAATGCATTCAGGAAATTAAAAATTCCATTAAAGAGGGCAAAACTATCCAAGAAATTTAAAATTCCATTTCAAATAGGTAAAACCACTTGAATGAAACTGAAATAAACCTTGAGACCTCCAAGAGAGAACTGCAGCTAGCAATCATGAGAGGAAAAAAACTCTTAAAAATAGCAAGGGACCATGAAATAATTCAGCAGTTCCAGATGATGCACAGAAAAAAAAAATACAGTGTAGTAGGTGGCAATGAAATTGCAAAAGTCAAAGCAAATGACAACAAGTGTTATTTTCAGAAATGGTAGCAGTGTATTTCCCAAGTGATCACCATGCGAAGGCTTGCTGGCTGTGGACAGTGATGTGAGGTGGGAGACCCAGCCAGATACACTTCTGCTTGCCAGCCATCAACCTTGGAAAACTTACTTCCTGCCAACAGCTAGCATGGGCAAGAGACCAAGCCAGGTCTGCCCGAGCTAGATCACTCTCTGCTTAATGCCTGCTGCCATCAGAAGGCTTGATTTGTATGTGAAGGGAAACCCAGCCAGAATAATCTCTGCTTGCTGGCTGCTGTCACTGAAATATTTGCTTCAGGCAGAGGCCAGCACAAGCAAGGAGACCCCAGCTGGATCCACCTCTGTCTGCCAACCACCAAAGTCAGAAAGCTTGACAGCCAGGATGGGCAGGGAGATGCAGACAGATCTGCCTTTGTGCACTCACAGGCCACTGGTAGGGACTCTTGATAATGCTGGATAGCCAACACCACCCAGAGTATCAGGCAAATACACACCTGTATGCTTTACACCATCAGGGGAGTTATGGTATAGAGAAGAATCAGCCCCACCATGCTCTGGCCATTGGGGAAACCTCAGTACAGATACACAAGCCTGGAGAAGCCCACTCCAAGACCTGCTATCTTCTTGAGAACCTGTGGTCAGAGAAACCCATGTGTCTGACCCATGGCCATTGGTAGGAACCCAGAGAATGTAAAAACAAAGGAGCACAAGGCAATCTCATGCCTCAAGCATGTACAGAACAAATCTGAAAAATATGTTCATGGAAGAAAAGGGAATCCACACACTTCGACTCTTAAGGAGGATAGCAATAGAAGTAAAGAAACAACTTTAATGAGACTTTAAATGTATTCAGATCAGAAATAATGTTTCAGGTAAGAGAAGAAATTACAAACATAATAAAATAATTGCCAAGCATATCTAAACATAGATTTAAGTACATTATATGAAAATGACGGAAGCTTGGAATGAACAATATAGAAATTAAAATGCATGAGATACATTCAGAGATATTCAGAAAATTAAAAAATGGATCACATCCTGGCAAAACCACTTGAAAGGGACTGAAGATAGTCTTTCAGACCTTGAAGATAGGATTGCAGCTAGTGATTATAAAAAGTAACATGTCTTAGAAATAACATGGAAATAGGAAATAACAAATCAACATCTACAAGATGAAAGAAAGAAAAATAATTTAAGAGTCATTTCTATCAATGAATTAGCAGGTGTCAACTTCTCAAATATTGGAAAAGGATCTGACCTAAAGGTAATATAGGCATATAGAATTCGAAATACCTATTGCCAAAATAAATTTACACCCAGATATGTAGCAATCAAGATCCAAGAAATACTGAATATTACAAGCTGTTATAGACAAGAAATAGATCACGTATAAAGGAAATCAATCAGAATCATTGCAGGCTTTTCAACACAAACCATCAAGTCAAGAAGAGTTTGGAGTTAAGTGCTTCAAAACCTGAAAATAAAACAACTTCCAGCCCAGAATAATGAACCAAGCAAAACAATCTTTCAGAATTGATGGAAAAACATCAAACACCGCCATGAGGAGAAAGAAAGAAAGAAAGAAAGAAAGAAAGAAAGAAAGAAAGAAAGAAAGAAAGAAAGAAAGAAAGAAAGAAAGAAAGAGAGAGAAAGACAGAAAGAAAGAAAGAAAGACAGACAGACAGACAGAAAGAAAGAAAGAAAGAAAGAAAGAAAGAAAGAAAGAAAGAAAGAAACTGAAGGAATTCTTGACCAGCAAACCATCCTGAAAGAGCATGCTGAAAAATATTCTAGAGATAAAGAAGACCATTGTTTAAGGAAGAGTAGCAGGGGAAGGTCATGAAACAGGACAGGCACCAAACAAAAGGTAAATGTGGAAGGCTAACAGCAGAAGGATAGCATGGCAGAGATAAGTGCATAACAGTTGTGGTCATTAATGCAGACAGCTGCAATTCACAAATTAAAAAGAAATACTTTTCAGTTAAAAGGAAATTAATACACTGCAAATTAAAGGTGATAAAACAATTGTTCTACACCATAGGAGACCAGAAAAACACAAGGGTAAGTTGTCCATCAACCACAGAATGGACAAGAAAGATATGATATTTTCATACAATGGAAAGCTACCCATCTACAAAGTAGGATAATCTCAAGGATCTTGTAGGTAACTAGAGATCATGTTCATGGGTGAAATGATTGGAAGTCACAAGGGTGAATAGCAAGTTATGTTATGCATAAAATCTAAAGCAGATAGAGGGCTCCAAGAAGAACAATAAATGAAATTGATAGGGGAGGAAACACCTAGAAGGGAAGATGGGAACTACCATTAATTTCTTATTGTCATGTCTTGAACTCTCATACCATTTGCACAATTTTGTTTGGTTTGGTTTTGTTCAACCTCATTTTGCTAGATTTTACTATGTCAGAAGGTATGGGAATCTATTTTGAAGATAACATCATGTATTATGGTAAACATTGGTGATTCTCTATTTTTTTAATTCTATGGTGCTTTCATTCTATGTTTGAATTTGTTTCATTCTGTTTAGTTTTGTTTAATTTTATTTTGTGTGATGGTGTGAATAGCTATTTTGAAAAAAATGAAGCATTATGGCAGCCATTGTTGATTGTATTTCATCATGTTTTGAACTCCAATAATGTTTTTATTCTTTTGCTTTGGTTTGCTTTATTTTGTTATGGTTCACTTGATTTTATTATGTGTAAAGGTAATGGACAAATATTTTGAAGAAAATGAGACATTATATTAAACATTGCCCATTTTCTGTTGCCTTATTTTGAAGTCCTATGATGCTTTCATTCTTCTGTTTTGATTGGATTTAGTCTGTTTTATATCGTTTGATTTCATTATGTATGAAGGTATGGAAAGTTATTTTGAAGAAAAGAAAAAATATTGTTGTAGTTGTGTTGATTTACTATTGTGTTTTGAAGTCCCATAATGCTTTCATTATTTTTTATTGATTTTATACTATTTTGTTTGACTTTATTGTGTTTGAATGTATGGACAATTATTATGAAGAAAATAATAGATACTCGCTTAACCACTGTTGATTTCTTATTGTTTTGTTTTACAACTTTGCACAGTTTGCATTGTTCTGTTTTATTCTTTTTAAAAACATTTTAAAATATAGGAAAATATTCGATATCCAAATAAGTGACACAAACAGAAATCCAATAAACCATAACCAAAATCATTGTACATCAACACATATAATAATCAACATCTCTGAAATTCAGTCAAAAATAAATTAATAAAACTTGTTAGAGAAAAAAAACAGCTTAGCACCCAAGAAAAGCCCATTAGAATCATTGCTAACTTTGCAACACCAATCCCTAAGTGAAAATGAGCTTGCAGTGTAGTATTGTAAGCCCTGAAATAAAACAACTTTCAATGCAGATTGATATTCTCTGCAAAACTTTCAAAACTGATGGAGAAATAGGACACTTCTCTGATAAAGAATACTAAAGAAATTCACATCCACATAACCAACCCTAGAAAGCTTCTAAAAAATAATAGATTGAGATGAAAAGTAGCAAAACACTCTGAACAACAATAAAAGGAAACCATCAGACAGGGCAAGGAATTAAACAATGGGGGAGAGCAGGGAACCAAGAACAGGAAAATCTAATGTCAGAGTTAGTTGATGTATATCATCAATTACCATCAGTGTAAATGACCTCAATTCACCAAGTAAATATACTGGCAGAATGGGTCAAGAAAGAGTATGCTGATGAAAGAGATACATTTAACTAAAAAGAAACTGAGGCTGAAATTCAGATCATGTAAAACAATATTCCTTATGACAGGAGCACAGTAAAATGCAGGGATAGCTGCACTGTTTGCAGACAATGTGAAATTCAAACCGAGAATTATAAAAGGAGATAAAGAAGGTAACTATTACTTGTTGGGGAAAAATTCAGGAAAGAATAACACTCATAAATATATGTGCAGCAAATATGGAATCATCCATCTGTATCGGATGAATAGTAACAGATATGAAAAATCAAACATGCAATGACACAATAGTAATGGAGACTTTAATAGCTCATTATCACAAAGTCATGAGTCAAATAGACAAAAACTCAGCAAAGGAAGAACATGTGAACAAACAATTTTTTACATCAGGATAACAGAACAAACGTAAAGAAACAACTTAATGTTGTGATTCAAGGTTCTAGAAAAAGAAGAGAAAGAAAAGACCAAAGCTCATAGAAAGGAGGGGATTATAAAAGAGTGAAAATTAATGAAATTAAAAAACAATAGAGAGATTTAATGAATCAAAGAATTGGTTCTTTGGAAGAATAAAATGTTGATAAAATGCTTGCCAATCATATGGAGAAAAGTGAACAAAAATTTAAATTCATGCAATGAGGAATAAAAAGTTTAAAATTACCACAGATCATGTGGGAATTCAAAAGGTCATCAACATCTACTTTGAAAATCTTTTCTTGCATAGGTTGAAAAACATAGAAAATGGACAGAGTCCTAGAAACTCAAAAGTTACCAAAACTGAATCAGGAAAATAAAAAAAAAATGACAATACACAGCCAGCATAGTGCTAAATGCACCAAAATTGAAAGTTGCACTCTAAAATCAGGAACAAGACAAGGATGTCTGCTATCAACACTCTTATTACATATAGTACTGGAATCATTAGCTAGAGCAATTAAACAAGAAGAAATAAAATACATAAGGATAGGAAAGGAACAATTTAAACTACCATTGTTTGCAGATGTTACAATACTCTGCCTGAAAGACATCCATAACTGGATCAAAGTACTAATAAAGTAAGTAAGCAAATTCAGCAGCATAGGTGGTTACAAAGTCAATATTTATAAACAATAGCATCCCTGTATGCACACTAGCTGCAAGAGAAACTATGGTGTTCCAAAGATGAAAAACCTAGAATCAACCTAACCAAAAATTCAAAAGATCTATAGATTGAATGTCTTATACTCTAATAGATTGATGAGGATATCAGAAAATGGAAAGCTATTCCTAGCTCTTAACAGGAAGCACTGAAATAGTAAAATATCCATACTGCTGATATTCTTATACAGATTTAATGCAATCCCAATCAAACTGCCATTAAGTTTCCTCACAGATCTAAAGAAAATATTAGTAAAATTCATCTGGAAACAGAAGAGACCTAGAATATTAAAGGCAATGCTGGGCAACAAAAGCAAGACAGGAGATGATAATACAAGGTACACAGGAAAACTTCAAAGGATCAAAAACTAGAATCTCACCTTATTAAAGAGTTTTTACACTTCATAGGAAATCACTAACAGAATAAAACTGAAAAAAAAAGTGGCCACTTGTCCCATGCACAAAGGACATATGTCTAGAACATATAAAGAATTTAAAAACAGACAGGCCCCCAAATTCAAAGACCTAACCTAAAGATGGACATCTGAGGTGAACATGCACTTCTCAGATTAGGAAAATTCAACATCACTGGTCATTTGAGAAATGCAAATTAAAACAGCTTTGAGATTCCATTTCACTCCAGAAATAATGGCTGCCAAAAAGAAATCAACCAATTACCAATTATCAACCAGGGTGTTGGGGAAAAAAGAAGTCTTCCCTGCTGTTGTTGGAAGTGTAGCCTGATGCAACCACTGTGGAAACAGTTGTAACCTAACTCAAGCACTGCCCTTCTGTTAATGTTGTAACCTAATTCAAGTGCCACCATTCTGTTCTGTATGCACCACAGCCTTTGTCCTAAACTGCAGCCATGATCCCAAATCACACATTGTACGTTTTGTGACTCTAGTAATTGTGTTCTTCCTGTAATGCCTGCCACCAGCATGGTGTATGCTTGGAATAGACTAGCCACAAACTTCTGTACTCTGACCCCAGGCAAATAACCAAATATCCTGTGACTTCAAGAGTGTGCAGATGTGCTAAATAGATAGCCCACAGATGTGTGCATGAGCTAACGTGACCTACTAAAATAAGTGTGTTTCCTGGAACAAACTGACCCTTGTACCACCTCCCCCATATGGTTTTTTCCTTTATAAGCCCTTTCAATCCTTAACCTGGTTGCACAGCAGTGTAAATTCCACCTGCACTCTGTGTTGCTGGATACTAGCCTAAATAAAGTGCTCTCTTCTTTTCCCTCCAAGACATCTTGGCCTTTTTATTCTTTTTGCCTTTTTTACAGTTTTCATTTTATTTTGGGGTGCAGCCTTTTGGGGTACAGCAGAAACCACTTTGGGGATTCTTGAAACAATCAGGATTGGAGACCCATTCCAGTCAGCTTTCCCCTTCTGTGATTTTGCCATAAGAATTGAGAATATCATGGCATGAAGATGTATGGAATCCATATTATTACAGCACAACATTAGAAACTAAATATTAGGAACAATGCAAGTGCCCATCAATCATGTAATGGATAAAAAAGAAGTGTTATTTTTATAGAATGAAGCATTTTAAATCTTTTCATAAATGACTTTCACCATAGTGAGATAAAATTCTTCTATATCTATTTTATTCTGGGATATGATCAAGAGAAATGTGGAATTTTTAAGAGGCTTTATCTTCAGTTGCTGATAAGGTTATGCTACTTTTTCTCCTGTTATTTATCCCTGTGACATATGTGATGTTTTGATTTGCATATGCTGAATCTTACATGAATTCATGCAATCAGGCTTATGGGATCATGTCTTGGTGCTTTCATTTTTTTGGTACTGGTCTGGCAATTTTGAATCTATATTTAATAAAGAGACAGATTCATAGTTAACTCTATAATTTGCATCAGGTTATTTGTTGTTTCTGGGAATTCCTTTTCAGTGCTCTAATCTTTCAATATTATTAAAAAGCTTAGGAAAATTTGTTTTAAATGTTGCTGTGGAACTCAGAAATAAAACTGTCCAGACCTGGAGTTTTTCTAGTTGGTAAGCTATTTATGATTGCTTTGATTTCACTGTATATTACTTGATTATTCAAGATTTCACAATATTCTTGGTTTCATTTTGTTTATTCTTCTTATCTACAAAGCACTCCATTTTTTCTAGCTCTCTAGTTTACTGGTTTAATGTAGGAAA
The DNA here is from genome assembly GCA_004027455.1 of Hydrochoerus hydrochaeris. Taxonomy (NCBI): domain Eukaryota; kingdom Metazoa; phylum Chordata; class Mammalia; order Rodentia; family Hydrochaeridae; genus Hydrochoerus; species Hydrochoerus hydrochaeris. The sequence continues at coordinate 37,876 of PVLA01011417.1, read as the reverse complement.
AGTAGCTGAAATTTTGGAAAGTATCTGTTGATATTCCAATATTATGTATCATAATAATCCAAATACTATATATTGTAATCCAAATATTGCAAATCATTATTTCAGTCCACCTCATAATCCAGATACGAATATGTGTTGTCCCATAGAAACATTGGAATTCCAGTAAATTAATACCAATCTACCACCTCCAATGCAAGCCACAGTGAGAGTAAATATACTAACACCTCTTCAGAGTTATGGGCAATGAAAAGGTCTTAAATCCAATCCAAATGAGGATAAAAGGACAAAGGCTCTGATCCAGGGCATCTTCAATTTTTTTTCATCCTATAAAGAAAGAAACATTTCAAAAATGATTGACAGTGAAGATTGTGGAATAACTTGAGCTGACTAGCCAGGTGGAGAGACAAGTGCCTTTGCAATATGCAGGGAGAATGATTTGCATACCATATCATTCATACCATACCATACCATACCATACCATACCATACCATGCATACCAAAAGGGTCAGTCTGAATACTTCAATTAGGGTAGCATTGGAATGGTTTTAGGAGATTTTAGCTTTAGGTTTTGTTAAGTAAATATTGGTGCCCTAGGCATCAGAGTCTCTCAGGTTCATAATCAGTGGACATTTCTGAAGCTGAGAGGCTCTGCCATCTCATTGCATTCAGTCCTTTATAAGGAGCATTAAGTGAGAAAAGAGGAAACTGTCAGATTAATTTCAAGGATTATATGTAATTACCTTATCAAGCTTTATTTGCATCACTTAGAGTCAATTTTATGGAGAATAAATACCATAGCTCACTTGGTACATATCCATATATGGAAATGAGCCACAATTTAACTAATGAAGAAACAGTTCTGCATTCAAGAAGAGCTTCCCTGGTCATCTTCTACAAGTGTCCATTTTGACTTTACATTTTCATTTCTAATGGTAGTGCCTTGTCTCTCCTTTTTTCATTAGGTTAGAATAATTAAGGGTCACCCATTTTTAAAAATTCATTCCAAAGTAGCCACAGTCATTAACACTTGCATTGTTTCTTTCTTTCTATTTTATTTTTAAAAAGCAAAACACAGAAAAATATATGTGATACAGTATTTGAAAATGTAGGAAATTAACACTAATTAACAAATTGCATATTGTCTTCTTTGAATTGCTTGTTCAAGTTACAACATTTATACATGAAAAAAAGATCAAAGAATGAAAGCACAAGTGTTCTTTTAGAAGAAATGAGATTGCTAATATAGCTATCTGTCATATATAATATATTTGTATAAATTTTATGAATTCTACATTTGCTATTGATAACTTTCAAATGTGTGATAACTTTGGATTTGTTTTATTCTTGTGTTTGGAGAATCTTGACTTTTTGGTTTATTGTATTTTGTTATTTATTTGAGTTTGCTCTGTCTAACAATTAGGAACTTTAGATCAGTAACATCCCTCTTAAGAAAGAATGCATTCTGAAAATCTCCATAGTGATTTCCATAGTGGCTGCACCGGTCTACATTCCCACCAATAGTGGAGCAGTGTTCCTTTCCTCATACCCCCCTGCAGCCTTGCCAACATTTGTTATCAGTTGTTTTCTTGAAGGCAGCCATTCTTTCCAGAGTGAGATCAAATATCAATGCTGTTTTAGGTTGCATGTGTCAAGTGACCAGTGATAGTGAACATTTCTCCATGCATTTATTTGCCATTGGTATATCTTCACCTAAGAAATGTGTGTTCATCTCAGGTGCTCATTTTTGGAGAGGGTCTTTGAATTTGCGGAGTTTGAAGTTTTTCACTTCTTTATATGTACGGGATATGTCCTTTGTCTGAGGGGTTGTTGGGTAAAATTCTTTCCCATTCTGTGGGTTTTCTTTTCACTTTGTTGGTGATTTCTTTTGAAGTGCACAAGCTTTTCAATAATATGAGATAGCAGTTGTTAATTCTCTGAAGTGTTTCCTATGCAGTTTGCATTTGTTCATGAATTTGCTTCCTACCCCTATGTCTCAAGACTTCTACCTACTTTGTCTTTCAGTAGATTTAGTGTTTGTGTTTTAATATTTAGATCTTTGATCCATGTAGACTTTAGTTTTGTGAATGGTGAGAGGCATGGATCTAGTTTCAGTCTTTGGCATGTGGAGAGCCAGTTTTTTCAACACCATTTATTAAAGAGGCTTTTTTCCCCCAGTGTACATGTTTAGCACCTTTTTCAAATATCAGATGGTTGAGTGTCTTTGCAGTTGTGTTTGCATCTTTAATCTGTTCCATTCATCCTCGGACTATTTTTCTGCCAGTACTATGCTGATTTTTATCACTGTGGCTTTGTAGTATAGTTTCAAGTCAGGAATAGAGAAGCCTCCTGCCTTGCCTTTGTTTCCCAGAATTGCCTTTGCTATTCTTGGTCTCTTGTGTTTCCAAATGAACTTTAGGAGTGTTTTCTCTAGATCTGTGTGGTATGCCATTTTGACTGGGATTGCATTAAATCTGTGTAAGAGTTTTGAGAGGATGGCCTTTTTCACAGTGTTGGTTCTTCCTAGCCAAGAGCAAGGAATGTCTTTCCATTTTCTAATATCCTCTTCAATCTCCTTTTTTAGTGTAGTGTAATTTTCACATATAGGTCTTTTACATTCTTGGTTAGGTTGATTGCTACGTATTTCACTTTTTTAGATGCTATTGTGAAAGGAAATATTTACATAATTTCTCTCTCAGTGGGATTTTGCATGTGGGTGTTCAGGAATTCTATTGATTTTTAAGCAACATTAAGGAAACAGTATCTTCCTAGTGCTAGCAAAAGAGAATATACACATAGCATAGTTTTAACTTAAAGCCATGTCTCTCATTGTGCACTAAAATAAAATCAAAGTGCTTTAGTATTCTAAGCATACCAAAACAAAAATCTGTGGCAAGATAAAATAGGTAAAACTCTTGAAGACAAATGCATACATAAAGATTCTTTAAAAAAAACTCTTGTTTTATAAGAAATAACACCAGAGATCACCAAATGGGATCACATTAAATTGAAAGTCTTCCACTCATGAAAGAGAACCATCATAAATGTGAGCAAGAAGCACCTGGTGCATGGAAAATTTTGACAGCTACTTCTCAAACAGAATAATATCTAGAATATAGAAAGTACTGGAAAATAATTTGATTCTCAGTTATACATATTCAATCAAAATCTTGGCATGTAAAATTAATGAACTCTTTTAAATGTGGAAGCACAAATGTTCAATAAATTCATAAAGAATATTCATTATCACTGGTTATGGAAGAAATGAAAACTAAAGCGATATTAAAATATTTCCTCACTCTACAAAGTATGACTACTAACATGATGTAAAATACAAAATGCTAGGGGGAATGCAGAGAAAAGGAAAAATATATTCATAGTTGGAAAAGTGTAAACTTACTCCACTCCTATGAAAATCAGTATGAATACTCCTCAGAGAGCTAAATCTAGAACTTCTATGAGCACAAATATTGCCTTTCTAAGTATCTCCTCAAAGAAGTAACAATATATTATTATGTGACACATGCAAATCCATGAGAATAGCAACAATATTATTACATGAATTTAATAGCTGATGTGTCTACCAATCAATGAAGGGACAATGGAAATACGGTATTTATACACCTATAGTAATACTTGCTCCTAAAAGAAGATAAAGTTGAGCCACTTGGATGTAAATGAAATTAAATAAATTAGACATAAACTTTAAAATCAGGAAGTTAGTTAGATATTTTAAATCCAATAGATGAATACAGGAACAACCTATATTCACTTATATTTATAGCTGCATGCATTTTAATAGTCAAATTTTGAAAAAACCAAAATGTCTATGAGCTGAGGAATGGATAAAAAAGATGTGAAATTTTTATATAATGAAATACTACTCAACATTAAAGGAAAATAAACTTGAGTCTTTTGTAGGTAAATGGATGCAATTAGAAAAAATACTCATAACTAAAATAAATCATATTTTTTATGTAAAAACACCATATTGTCTCACCATATTGTCTCATTTTTCATTGTAATAAACTAAAACAGTAAATAAGACTCAGAAGCTATAATAAATATATTAAAATGGAAAGAACCTGGACAAAGGGCAATTATACTGTTTAATCAATTTTGCATGCTAGTACCTGGTAACATGAGTGACCACTTAGAAGTTAACAATATGCAATACAACAACTGATATTAAATTCTTATCATTTTGCTTTGAAATCTTGACACTGTTGTTTGGCTTTTGTTGCTGTTACCATTTTAGTTTTACTGCTATTCATTTTTTTGTTTTTTCTCAATTTTTCTGTGTTTACATCTCTACAAATTTAAAAATGTAACTCTTACAGACATTAGATGCATGTAGAAAAATTAAAGACAGTCTAAGGCCTAAGAGAATGATTGAGAGAAACAGAAAGAGAGGCATACAGAAAGAGAAAGTGGAGGGGATCATAACTCCCAGCAGTTGGTACGCACTCAGCCCCTAGGACACTGGACTAGGCTCCAGAGGTTTCCAGGCTTGAGTGGACCACACCTAGTGAATTTCTTTCAACCAGAGGAGCTAGATATGTGCTCAAAGGGGAGCCAGACAAATGCTGTGATTGGAGCCAAGACTGCATGAGTCCCAGGACCTGAGGACACAGGAGATGATTTACAACATACCCAGGGAAATATTTGGACCATAACTCAAAAAATGGAAATGCAGGAAAATGACAAAACAAAAGAACAAAATACAATCTCAGAAATGCAGCCCATGACAAGAAAGCCTAGGAAACATGTACTTAGAGGAAAATACTAGTCAACACCTGAAATGTCTGAAATGATATCAACTGAAATAAAGAAGCAAGTACAGGAAGCTATAAAGGAACTCAAATCAGAAACAATCTCCCAGGTAAACAAAGAAATGTTAAAAGTAGTGGAAAAAATAGTGAATGCATCTAAAGGAGACACAGGTAAAAAGAAATAGAGGAATAAAGCAAAAAGATCAAATCCCTGAATGAACAGTATAAGAACCAAACAGAATACATAAAGCAGATTAAACAGATATACAGGAAATCAAAAATTCTATTGAAAGTTGCCAAAATCACCTCAATGAAAGTGAAAATAGAATTTCAAACCTCAAAGATAAGATTGCATCTAGTGAACAGGGAAGAAAAGATCTTATAAAAGTAATAAGGAATGTGGAAATGATAATTCAACAGCTTCAAGATGATGCAAAGTAGAACATAAGATTAATAGGGGTAAATGAAAAAGAAGGGGACAACACAAATGATATCAAGAGGCTATTTACAGAAGTAATAGCTGAGAACTTCCCAAACATGAGTATGGAAACTGACATAAGGATTAGTGAAGCATGTAGAACTCCAAACAGCCCCATAACCAAAATAAAACTACACCCAGACATATAATGATCACCATCCAAGATATCCAACATAAGAACAAAATATTACAAGATGTTGGAGAGAAAAGACAGATCACCTATAGAGAAAAACCTATCAGAATCACAGAAGACTTCTAAACACAAACAATGAAGTCAAGAAGAGCATGGAGTGAAGTATTCCAGATCATAAAGGAAAAAGACTTCCAACCCAGAATGAAGTAACTTGCAAAACTGTCCTTCAAAGTGGATGGAGAAATAAGATACTTCCATGACAAAGAACAGCTGAAGAACTTCATGATCACCAAAACAACCCTGCAAAGAATACTGAAAGACATTCTAGATATACATAGAAAAAAAAAACAACACTAAGAAATACAGACAAACAGAATGGAAAGGTAAAGATACATCAGGAGAAAGATAACACTTCAACAACAAACCAATATATAAGAGTTATAACCATTATTGCAAATGGCCTCAATTCACCAATTAAAAGAAACAGACTGGTAGAATGGATCAAGAAACAACATTCAACCCATCTACCCAAAAGGAATTTCATAATACTCCATGCTACAGGAACTAAAAAAAGTGGAAGTAGCTATTCTGTTTGCAGACAATATGAACTTCAAACCAAGAATGACCCAAGGAGATAAAGAAGGTCACAACATACCAGTTAGGGGAAAACTTCAAGAGGAAGATATAAAAATCTTAAATATATATGCACCAAATTCCAGAGCACCCAGCTATTCAAAGCAAATATTAACAGAAATGAAAAATCAATTAAGCAATAATGCAATTATAACATGTGTAATATACACAAACAATGAAGTCAAGAAGAGCATGGAGTGAAGTATTCCAGATCATAAAGGAAAAGGACTTCCAGAATGAACACAAATATAACAAGCAGACCTTAAAATGCCATTGACAAAAAGGGATAGATTAACTAGAGAGGAAATCAGCAAAGAAATAACAGAACTAAATCACACTTATGAACAAATGGACTTGATACACACATACAAAGTGTTCTATCCAACATCAGAATGTACATTCTTGTCAACAGTACATGGGACATTCTCTAAAATAGACCATATACTAGCCCACAAAACATATTTAAATAAATACAAAACAATTGAAATTATCCCATACATGTTGTTGGATCATAGTGCCAGGAAACTAGATATTAATGAGCAAAGGAACTGCAAGAACCCCACAAACACATGGAAATTGAATAATACACTCTTGAGCAATTGGTGGCTCACAGAGGAAATTAAAGAAGAAACTAAACAATATCTACTAGCCAACAAAAATACAAATACAATTTAACAGAACTTGTGGCATGCAATGAAAGTGGTTCTCTGAGGGAAATTTATTTCACTGAGTTCATACATTAGGAAAACAGAATGAATGCCAATTAAAAACCTGGTACTACACCTCAAATATCTAGAAGAAGAAGAGCAAGCCAAGCCCAAAGCCAAAAGAAGGGAGAGATTTATAAAGATTAGAGCAGAAATTAATGCAATAGCGACTAAGAAAACAATACAAAGAATCAATGAATGAAAGAGTTGGTTCTTTGAAAGAATAAATAAAATTGACAAGCCCCTAGCCAACCTTATTTTAAAAAGGAAAGAAAAGAGTCAAATTCATGCAAAATGGAATGAAAAGGGTGAAATCACTGCCTACCCTATGGAAATCCAGATGATCATCAACACCTATTTTGAAAACCTCTTTCATAGGTTTGATAACACAGAAGAAATAGACAGATTCCTAGAAACATATGAACCACCAAAACTGGGTCATGAAGATGTAAAACTGCTGAATAGCACAATGTCTATTAATGAAATTGAACATGTAATTAACTCCATACCAAAAAATAAGAGCCCAGGCCCAGAATTATTCACTGCAGAATTCTATAAGAAACACAAAAAGACTAAATGCCAACACTCCTCAAACCCTTCAATGAAATTGACAAGGAAGCAAGTCTTCCTAATTCATTCCTGGAAGAAAATATTACTCTAGTACCAAAACCTGAGAAAGACCCAAATAAACAGGCCAATCTCCCTAATGAACATAGATGCAAAAAATTCTCAATAAAATTTTGGCAAACAGAATGCAGAAAATCATCAAGAAGATTCATTTCAGTAATGCAAGGATTGTTCAACATAGGTAAATCAATAAATGTAATCAACCATATCAATAGAGGAAAAAATAAGGACTACATGATCATTTCTATAGATACAGTAAAAGCTTTTTATAATGACAACACTTACTCATGACAAAAATCTTACAGAAAATTAGAAGAGATGGTCTTTAGCTCAGTATGATAAGGGCCACCTATGACAAACCAACAGCCAGCATCAGATTAAACAGCCAAAAAATTTAAAGCCTTTACCCTATCATAAAGCACAAGAAAAGGGTGTCCATTTTCACCACACCTATTCAAAGTAGTGCTGGAAATACTATCCAGACCAATTAGACAAGAGGGAGAAATAAAAGGAGTAAGGATAGGAAAAGAAGAATTTAAATTGTAGTTATTTGCAAATGACAAAATACCCTACACAGAAGACCCCAAAAACTCATTGAAAGACTCCTAGATAAAATAAGTTAATTCAGTAATGTAACAAGATACAAAGTTAACACTCAAAAGTCAATAGCATTCCTATACACTAACAACAAATTCACTGAGAGAGAAATAAGAGAAGCCACACAATTTGCAATAGCATCCAAAAAACTGAAATATTTAGGAATCAATCTAGCAAAAGAAATAAGAATTCTATTCAGCAAAAATTATAATACCCTGAAAAAAGATGTCAAAGAGGACCTCAGAAAATGGAAAGGCATCAGTTGTTCATTGATTGGAAGATTAATTATTCTGAAATTGGCCATTCTTCCAAAATTGTTATACAGATATAATGCAATCTCAATCAAAATACCACTAGTATACCTGATAGATCTAGAGAAATCACTCCTAGAATACATCTGGAACCAGAAGAACCTAGAATAGCAAAGCAGCAAAGGCAAGGCAGGAAGTATCACAATCCCTGACTTGAAATTATATTAAAAATCTACTGTAATAAAATCAGCATGGTACTGGAATAAAAACAGACCTGAAAATCAATAGAATAGATTAGAAGATACAACTACAAGTACAAAAACACTCAGCCACCTTATCTTTGATAAAGGGGCCAAGCAGGTCCCCTGGAAGAAAGACAGTCTTTTGTAATAAATGGTGCTGGAAAAATTGGCTCTCTAAATGCTGAAAACTAAAATTAGACCTATGCCTATCACCATGTACTAAACTAGAGTCTAAATGGATCAAAGATCTAAATATGAAAACAGAAACACTAAGTATCTTGAAAGACAAAGTAGGAAAAATTCTTGAAGACATAGAGGTAATTGATGAACAAGAATCAAATTGCCCTAGAAATACTTCCCAGAATTAACACATGAGATTAAAGAGTTTCTGCATGTTGAAAGAAATCTCTAGCATATAGAAATGAAAACCCACAATTGGGAAAAAAATCTTAGTGAACTGTCCCTCAGACAAGGAAATTCTGCCTAGAACATAAAGAATTAAAAAAAAAAACTCTGACCACTGAAATTCAAAGACCCAATCCAAAAATAGGTACCTGTGATGAATACACAGTTCTCAGATGAAGAAACAAATGGCAAATAAATACATGAAAAAATGTTCAGGATCATTAGTCATTAGATAAATACCAATAAAAGCCACACTGAGATTCTATCTCACTCTAGAAAGAATAGCCAGGATAAACAAAACTACCAGCAACAAATTCTGGAGAGGCTGCAAGGGGAAAGGAACTCTTCTGCACTGTTGGTGGGAATGTAGACTGATTCAACCACTGTGGAAGTCAGTCTGGAGATTCCTCAAAAAGCTGGGATTGGAAGTCCCATTTGACTCAGCTATTCCACTTCAGGACATATTCCCAGAAGAACTGAAAACATCATACCACAGTGATATACGTGCACCCATGTTTATACTGACATAATTTGTAACAGCCAAGTCTTGGAAACAACCTAACTGTCCATCAAATGAGGATTAGATACAAAAAAATTGTGGTATTTTTAGTACAATGGAGCAGTACTCAGTTATAAAGAATGATCACATTGAAGTATTTACATATAAATGGATGAAACTTAGATCATACTCATAAGTGAAATACATCAAACTCACATATATAAATACTGTATGGTCTTCCTAGTGTAAAAAATGGTAAGTGTACATAATATTTTATGGTAATCATGGTTCCCCATTATATTGCTTTGAAGTCTTATAATACTTTCATTCATTGATTAGAATAGTTTTATTCTGTTTTGTTTGATTTTTATTATGTGTGATGGTATTAACAGCTACTTTGAAGAAAACAAGACATTATGACAGCCATTGCTGATTTAATATCATTTTGCTTTGAAGTCCTACTGTGCTTTTGTTTTCTGTTTCCATTGGTTCTACCATGTTGCATTTTATTGGATTTTAATATGTGTGGTAGTATAAACAAATTTTTAAAATAAAATATGATATTATAATAGCCCTTGTTCATTATCAGTTATTTGGTTTTCAACATCTTGTAATACTTTCATTCTCTTGAATGTTTTTATACAATTTTGTTATGTTTGATACTATTGTGTGTGAAGGTATGCTGAACTATTTCCAAGAAAAGAGACATTATGGTAGCTACTGTTGATATCTGGTTGTCTTGCCAGGAAGTGCTGTGTGGCTTGCATTGTTTTGTTCTGATTTGCTTTATTCTGTTCTCTTTCATTTTATTCTCTTAAAATAAAATAAAATTTAAAATAATGACTGTCAACCATCTGTTTACTAATTCTTTATATTAAAAATTTTATTGATAAATTATGTATTCATCACATATCTATAAATATGAAGATCAGTGTCAGAGTGTTAACTTTGGCTGTATTTGAGTACTACCACAATAGGTGACTTCTTTTACTTGTATTTATCAAGTTTACACTCACCACATAGTTATTTTAGTCTGGAACAATAGGAATCTAATAACTAATTTGTGCCAAGTAACACATCCAGAGCTACAGAGCCATTGACATCTGTGTTTCATTTCAGACCAACTACTATACTCAGAAATGGGCTTTGCTACTAGTACATTTGATGTCCTTTTGCTCCCATCTGGTGGACATATTTCAATAGGTAATGATAAACTAGATATATACATTTCCTTTTGGGCTCCTGCTTATTTTATGTGCTTTTGGTGACCTGTTATGGACCAATGGAAGAATGCCTTAGAATATAATATGAATCTAAAGATATTTTATCTACATCTGGATAAAGTCATTCTTTATAACTTTTACAATTTTAGAATACCCATAAAAATGCAAAAAGAATGACTCATAATTCCACTATATCATTGACTAGTGAGTCTACCTTCCTAAGCAGGGGAAACATACAGGTCAGAGTGCTGTCATTTTGGACATAAAGTCAGCTTTTTTGCTATTTGAGTTCTACCTTTGCACTTGTTTCTGATACAATACATGATTCATGCTTTTTTTATCCATAACCATCTTTTTGAATTTGTATGATAGCTAGTACTTTTATCATGGTTATATATCTTTGTAGACTTGAAGAATTTCATTATCCTCATCCTTCTCTTCATTTCCTTGACTATTGTAAAAATTTAATGTACAAAGATCTTGGTGGAATTATATAAATATTTGTAGAATGTAAATTCCAAATAAGATTTTGTTCACATTAAATCAAACAAGGTTTGGCTTCACATTAAATTATAAATTTAGTGGACATTGTCCAATTTTCATTCAGAAAGTTGCATCAGTTTATCCTTTTCAAGCAATTTATTAGAAACCATTTCTGGTTCCACACTATCAAGAACAACATGTGACATTCAAATTTTAATCTATTGCTTGCCTATTTGTAAGATAGAAATTATATCTTGCTATTATTTCAGTTTCCATTTCATTTATTGCTTGTGAGATATTTTTTCAGTGCTGGAACTTGAATCCAGGAAATTCCCGCTGAGTTTTATGATAAACCCTTTTATTTTTTATTTTGAGGTAGAGTCTCATTGCATTGCTAAATGTCACAGTTGGGCCAGGATTTGTGATATTTCTGAGTTGGCTCACCAAATACTTAATTTCTTCTCTCCAAAATAGCTGCTTCTGAGATATGTGTCTTCATGGCAATGTAGTTCCTTAGAATTTTTTTATTTCTTCATGCACAGACCACCATCCAGTTGTTTACTTTCATAGTACATTTCCAGGAATTGCCAACTCCTAAGTCCCCACAGTGATGGTGCCCACTCAACCCTCCATCCCTCTTAGCCTTCAAAATAGCCTTTCAACCCATCTCCCTGGCACCCTCTTTTGCTAATCACTCATTGTGGCATACCATGATTAGTTTCTAAATTGGAAGAGAGACTCTCTCCTCCATGCTCCCAGGCCCTCTACTTGCATCTTAATTTCTCTAAGATGAAGGTGAACCTCTCTATCTCCCTATCTCTATGATCATCTCCTACTTATCTTTTAGCTTATCACAGAGTATCTCACATTTTTGCCACAGAGCCTGTTTTTAACACAGCTTCCCTAGAAACACACAGCCAGGTGCTTCTTCTGATCATAACCTGCTTGATCTATTAAACTCTGAAATATCTTTCAGTCTATTTTCTGACTTCAGATGGTTTAATACTTCTAGGCCTGAACCATATTCTGCCCCTCTCCCTGTGACACTTTCCCTAAATTTTCTGAAAGGAAATAAAGCCCTATTCTTGTGCCCCTCCCCAAGGCTGAACCTGTTACTTTCAATGTGTGCATTTAACTGCTCTGTTCTCAAAATGTTTATTTAAGGACATCTGTCTTCCTCCCCAAGTGACATCCCAGAGGTCAAGAGCAATGTGTCTGCCCTTCTCCTCCCTTGCATTGTCCCTGGGAGAACTCTGTGCAATTGCAAATAAAAAGCAAATATTTGCTGGAGGAACAGCTTTGCCTACTTTTTCTCTACTTTGGAATGAGGCAGGGGAAATAGGAGGACACTGAAATATCTACTCAAACCTCTGCATCAACCACAGCTCCTCACAGCTCAAAAGGTGGCCTAGAGATGAGAGGTACTTATCACAGGTACTTTTCACTGCCTTCCCAATGTCTCAAATCATTCTCTCCATCACTTTTGCTTTTTAAAAAGGTAAATATTAAGAAACAAAGCAATATTCATTGCTTGCTGTGGTACCTCACACCTGTAATCCCAACAGTCTTGGAGGCTGAAGGGGGAAGACAGGAACCCAGGAAGTACAACTTAGTAAGACTCTGTCTCAAAATACAGATAAATAAATAAATAAATAAATAAGAAAAGGCCTGAGGGTGAAGTACAGTGCATGACACATGCCTGTAATCTCAGCACAAGGAAGACTGATGTAAGAGGATCACAAGTTTGAGGCTATCTCAAAATAAAAATTTAAAAAGTTCTAGTGATGTAGTTCAGTGCAAAGGTATTCACCTCCTTCCATACCACATAAAAATTCAAATGTAAGATACTTTTGTTACCCTGACTACACAGCTTTCCTATATTGTATTGCATTCTTGTTTTGTTTTTATTGGTTCCATTCTGTTTCTGTTTTGTATGATTTTGCTATGAATAAGTGTATTGGGCAGCTATTTTGAAGACAACAAGAAGCATTATAGTAACCATTGTTGATTTCCCATTGTCTTGCTTTGAAATCATGTGTCACTAACACTGTCTTGTCTTGTTTTAATTTTGCTTGGTTTTATTCTCTCTAAAACAAATTTTTTAAAAGAAGAATAAAATTCCTGCTAGGATGGAAATAGCAAAGCTAATTGATGATCAGTTTTCATTCAAAAATACCTCTCTGTTGTGTCACGAAAAACTAAATTTGATCAGAGTGTAAAAAACTCAACTGGACAAAATGATCATTGTGTGTGATTTCTTTTTCAAAATAGCCAGGAGGTGCTAGATAAATAATTCTACTGGGGTCAGAGCACAGTTTGAAAACATTTCATGATTCACTTGATTTCTCTGTGTATGACCAAGAAGATGTTAATTCTGCTAATTCCTAGAAAGCAGAGTTCCAAGACTTCCAAACCTACCTTACTCCTTGGCTGTCTAGTAACTAATCCTCTGGATCAGTGGTGGGGTGCCTATGGCATTCATGCTGCAGCAGGGATGCAGAGACCTCTCTGTTGACCCTGAGGCAAGGCACCCCAGTGAATTATGCTTGTGAGGAGCTGTTTTCAGCATTGAAGTATATCAAATCTGATACAGGAAACATGCAGTTATATCTGTTAGAGCACTTTCTTTTCCTCTCTTTTTTACAATAACAATTACACATTTGGGCTTTTGTTATTTTTATAGTACTTATTACTTTTTACACTAGAGGCACAATGTGATATGTATAAATATGATTCCTATTTATTTCACTAATGAGGATAGTCTCAAGTTGTCTCTATTTACCTATGAAGGCTTCACAGTCATTCTTTTTTATAGCTAAGCAATATTCTATTGTATGAAATACCACATCTTTTTCAAACACTCTGCAAATGATGGGCATCTTGGTTGTTTTAAAGATTTAGCTATCACAAATAGTGCTGCAATGAACAAGGATGCATATATATCACTGTGACATGAACTTTTCATGTTTTCTTGGAAAATACCCCAGAGGGGAATAGCTGGATTGAATGGAGCTACCAATCCTAGGCTTCAGGAAATACTCCATAATGATTTTCATAGTGGTTACACCAGTCTATACTCCCATGAACAATGGGGCAGTGCATCTTTTTCCCAGAAGCCTAGCCAACATTTGTTGTCAATTGATTTCTTGAGGGAAGTTATTCTTTCTGGAGGGAGATGAAATCTCAATGCTGTTTCAATTTGCATTTCTTGAATAACCAGTGATGGTGAACATTTCTTAATGTATTTATTTATCATTTGTATGTCTTCATGTGAGAATTATTTGTTCATCTCAGATACCCACTTTTGGAAAGGGTGTTTGAATTTGGGGTGTGATGATTTTCAATTCTTTATATGTTCTGGATATAAGTCCTTTGTTTGAGGAGTTGTGGATAAAATTCTTTCCAAATTCTGTGGGTTTTCTTTTCATTCTGTGGGTGATTACTTTTGAAGTGCGGAAACTTTTCAATAATATGAGATCCCAGTTGCTAATTCTTTGATGTGCTTCCTGTGCAGTTGGTGTTTTGTTCACGAATTCTCTGCCTACCCTATGTCTCCAAGATTTCAACCTACCTTATTTTCCAGTAGATTTAGTGTTTCTGTTTTAATATTTAGGTCTTTGATCTATATTGACTTTAGTTTTGTGTATGGTGATAGGCATAGAGCTAGTTTAAGTGTTCACATTTGAAGAGCCAATTTTTCTGACACCATTTATTAAAGAGGTTATCATTCTTCCATGGTTAGCCCTTTTGTCAAATATCAGGAGGCTGAGTATCTTCATGTTTGTGCTTGCATCTTCTAATCTGCTCCAATGATCCTCAGGTCTGTGTCTTTTCCAGTACAATGTTTTTTTTTTTAATCACTGTGGCTTTGTAGTATAGTTTCAAGTCAATAATAGAGATATCTCCTGCTTGCCATTTTTGCCCAAAATTGCCTTAGGTATTCTAGATTTTTTCTGTTCCCAAATGAATTTTAGGAGGGTTTTCTCTAGATCTGTGAGGTATGTTCATAATATTTTGATTAGGATTGCATTAAATCTGTACAACAGTTTTGGGAGTGTGGCCATTTTTACAATTTTGGTTCTTCCTAGCCAAGAGCAAAGAATATCCTTCCATTTTGTAATATTCTCTTTAAACTCCATTTTTAGCATAGCATAATATTCAGCACACAAGTCTTTTACATTCTTAGGTTGATTCCTAACTACTGCATTTTTTAGATGCTATTGTGAAGGGGTGATATTTCCACAATTTCTCTCTCAATGAATTTTTTGTTTGTGTACAAAAATGCTATTGATTTTTGAGCATTGACTTGTATCCAGATACACTGCTAAATTTGTTTATTAAGTCTAGTAGTCTTTTAATGGAGTTTTTTGGGTCTTCTATATAGAGTATCATGTCATCTGCAAATAGTGACAATTTAACTTCTTCCTTTACTATCTTTATTGCTTTTATTTTTCCCTATTGTCTTATTGCCCCGGCTAGTGTTTCCAGATCTATTTTAAAAAGAATGGTGATAGTGGACATCCTTGTGTTGTTCCTGATTTTAAAGTGAAGGCTTTCAGTTTTTGTTCATTTAATATAATGTTGGCTGTTAGTTTGTCATAGATGACCTTTATAAGATTGAGGTAGACACCATGTATTCCAAGTTTCTGAAGGGTTTTTATCATGAATATATGTTTTACTTTATTGAAAGCTTTTTCTGCATCTATGGAGAGCACCATATGATAACCCATCCCTGCATTTCTGGAATGAATCCCACTTGGTAATGGTATGTAATAATCTTGACTATTTGCTACATTCTATTTGCCAGTAATTTATTGAGAATCTTTGCATCAATATTCATTAATGAGATTGGCCTATAGTTCTCTTTTTTATTTGGGTCTTTTTTTTCTCTGGTTTTGGTATCAGAGTAATAGTTGCCTCCAGAGTGATTTAGGGAAGATTTCTTTCTTTTAAATTTTATTGAAGATTTTAAGGAGTATTGGCATCAAATCTTCTCTAAATTTCTTCTAGCATTCAGCCTTGAATCTGTCAGGACCTAGGCTTTTCTTTGTTGATCAGTTTTTAATTACATTTTCAATTTCAAAAGCTGATGTTGCATTATTCAAAATTGCTATACCTTCTTTGTTGAAGTTTGATAGTTTATATGTTTCTAAATATTACCTCTGTTTTCCTCTCTATGTGAGGAGATATTTTCAAAATTCAAAATGATCTTTTGAATTTCCATGCAATCTCTATTAATTTCCCCCATTTAATTCCTTATTTTGTGAATTTTTTCCTTTCTTTTTCTTGATAAAGTTAGCTACAGGTTTGTCAATTTTGTTTATTCTCTCAAAAAACACAGCTTTTTTGATTCATTAATTCTTTTTTTAAAAATATCAATTGAATATATTTCTGCTTTAACCTTTAAAATTTCCTCTCTTCTATGAGCTTTGCGTTTAACTTGCTCTTCTTTTTCTAGAAGCTTGAGATGAAGCATAAATTTGTTTATATATGGTCATTCTGTTTTCTTGTTATGACAATTTATTGCTATATATTTCCCTCTTGGGACCAATTTCATTGCATCCCACAGATTACAGTATGGTATTTCTGCATTTTCAGTGAATTGTAGGTATTGATTTATTTCTACTTTAATTTTATCTGCAGCCTACTGGTTGTTCAAAATGTTGTTATTTAATTTCCATGTATTTATGCAGGTTTTGCAATTTCTTTTGCCATTAATTTCCAATTTCAGTGCACTATGGTCAGATATTACACATGGGATAATGTCAATACCTTTGCAATTATTTAAGAATGTTTTATGGGCTAACACATGATCTATTTTGGAGAATATCTCATGCACAGCTGAGAAGAATGTGTATTCTGATGTGGTAGGATGGAACACTCTGTAAACATCTACTAAGTGCAATTGCTCTCAGGTATGATTCTGTTCTATTATTTCTTTGCTGAGTTTTTGTCCAGTTGGATCTATCTCTTTGTGACAATTTGGTGCTACATTGCCCTGTTGTAATTGTGTTCTTTTGTATTTGGTTTTTAATGTCCATTAGTAGCTGTCCTATATAGTTGGGTGCTATTGTACTTTGTTGATATATATTTATAATTGTTAGTTTTTCCTCAAATTTTTCCTCTAATGACCATGTAGTGACCTTCTTTATCTCTTTTAATAATTTTAGGTTTGAAGTTCATGTTATCTGCAAATAGAATAATTACCCCTGCTTTTTTCTGGGTAGCTGTTTCATGGAATACTATTTTCCATTCTTTGAATTTTAATCTATGACTTTCCTTTGTGGTCAGATATGTTTCTTGTATACTGAATATTGTAGAATAATGCTTCTTGATCCATTCTGTCAGCCCATTTCTTTTGATAGATGAATTGAGACCATTTACATTTATGGATATCTCTGATATGTACTGTTGTGACTATGTCATGTTATGTTCCAGTTGTTTGCTTTCTGCTTTACCCTCTCATTTTATTGCTTGTCCTACCTGGTGGTTTCCTTTTGTTGTTATTCTGGGGATTGTGGTCATTTTTATCTCTATAGAGCATGTTTTTTAATATTCTTTCTAGGGTTGGTTTGGTGGATGTAAATTTCTTCAGTTGTTCCTTGTCATGTAAGTATCTTGTTTCTCCATTAAATTTGAAACACATTTTTGCTGGTACATCAGTCTGGGTTAAAAGCTGTTTTCTTTCAGGGCTTAAAATACCTCAGTCCAAGCTTGTCTTGACTGGAGTGTTTGTGCTAAAAAGTCTGCTGTGATTCTAGTGGGCTGTCTTTGATAGGTGAGTTATGTATTTTCTCTAACATCTTTTAGTATTTTGTTTTTATGCTGTATGTCTGGGATATTAATTATTATATGTCTGGATGTAGATTTATGTTGGTTGTGACTGTTTGGGGTCTATATGCCTCACTTACTTGCATATCAGCCTTTTCCCCCATGTTTGGGAAATTTTATGCTATTACTTCTGTGAATATTTTAGTTATGACATTTGCATTGACTCCTGCCTCTTCCCTGATGCCTATGAATCTTATTTTATTACACTTGGCATCACCTCGTAGCTGCTGGATTGTTATTTCATGCTGCTTTGTTATTTTTAAAATTTCTATCCTTTCATGATCATGAATAGAGATCCTGTCTTCAAGGTTCAAAATTCTATCCTCACCTTTATTTAAACAGTTTTGCCATCTTTGAATAGAATTTTTTGCTTCTTGGATGTTTGAGTTTGTTTCATGAATTCTGCTTGTTTTCTATATTATGCATTAAAGGTTTCAATCATTTTCCCATGCTCCTGTACTTTTTTCTCTATTTCTTCTTTTGCTATGCTCAGCAACTCTTTTACTCAGGTTGTTATTTCTATCTTTACATGGGAGAGTACTTTTAACTTGATTTCCTCATGGAGTTTTTTTTTTTTATTTCACTCACTATCTTTTCAGAGATTTCTGATGTGTGACTTTTGAAGTCCTCTTTCAATGTCTCCTGTACTTGCACCTTATGGGCTAGATGTTTGAGATTCTATTTTTGCTTTTTTGTTTTGTCATTTTACCTTTCGAGTTAATATTTGGCCTTTCAATCCTACTAGTGTCAACTGTTGGTAGTGTGTATCTTGGGATTTTAATATAAGTTTGATGTTTGTCCAATTTCTGGGTCTCTCAATTAATAGGTGGGACAGTCACCTGATTTCCTACTGCAGGACCAGTTTGGTGAGTCCTATATTCCTCCTGGGCTGACAAGCCTAGTAGTATTGATGTGGATCAACTTCTAGTTCCTGCTATTACTTTATCTTCAGGTTACTCCAGATCATCAGATCTCCATGTCTATAGTGTTTATGTGGGTTGAGGCCCTCCTGCGTCCCTATTGTGTGCCTATGTGTCTCATAAGCCCTTTTGATTTTTGCCAAGTTGAATGAGTCCTTATTGGCACACTCCTCACCCAGCCTGATGTTTTATAAGCAAGAACTGTTCACCCACACTCTTGTCTGACTCATCAAGGTTTTACAGTTATTTGGAGGGAGCTTTACTACTGCCTCTATTTACCTGCTATACACCTCTATTTTAGTGGCATATTCAACAAACTGACTGGAATCTGCCGAGGTTGTCTGTTTGGTGAGGCAGTTACTTAACATCCCTTCAAGCTGGCACAGTTAATCTGCTGTAGTACAAGGTTTTGGGAAAAAGGTGGGAGCTGAAGATCAACAGCAGTATTAGGTCCAGGAAGTAGGGAGTGTCCCCAATGGACCATCAGATGTCCTGGGTCTGGGTGTCTGTTGGGCATGGGCCCAGGGCTAATTATGGACCCAGGATGGCATGGGGTTCCTCAGTGGTGGCTGGAGTCACATAGAAAGTACACAGCTACACAGGTCAAGGTCCTCAGGTAACATGCATTCCCCAGGATCAGTGCAAGTCATGTAGGGAGTGCTCAGTGGCGTAGGCCAAGGTCCCAGGGCAGTGTGGTGTTCCTCAGTGGCAGCTAGAGTCATGTAGAAAGTGCATGGCTGTGCAGGCCAAGGTTCTAGGGCAACATGCATTGCCCAGGGCCAGCACAAGTTATACAGGAAGTGCATGGCAGCATAGGCCAAGGTCCCAGAGCAGACACCACAAATCCAAACTTGTACCTTTCAATAAACAGCTGTTTGTATCATTGAAAACTCTATTGTTGTTTTCTCTTTTAAGACAAAAGGTATTAACATAAGAGTTGTGTTTTTCTAATCCAAAACCTCAGTATTCAGTGTTGGTACTTTACAGGGTTTAGGCTGCATTTTGGACCCTGGCTTTCTAAATGGTTTACCATTGCTACTCTAAACTGAATTCAGTCTTATAAACACTTGAGATACTCAACAAATCTAATCTTACCAGAAGCAAATATAAGCATCAGTATCTCTTACTATAAGGAGTTAATGTGGAATATCACTCAACTACCAACAGCCTTCATTGGTCAGAAGGACAATGTCTTTCAAGTTTCTTTATTTACACCTCTATTTAACTATGACCATCAATGCTCCTGCAATTCGTTTGGAAAGAAATGATTCATCTGCTTTGCATTAGGCTCCCTTGAGTGGAAGGAACTCCAGGGCTTCATGGTTAATTGCATGCACCTGGGACTCAGCCCACAGTCCTTCAGCACCCACCACTGGTGCAGGTCCTGGAGACTGAACCCACCTCACATTGAAGAACCAGATGTGTAACTGGGTCCCTTCTCTCTATGGTTTCTCTTATGAAAGTGATTAGACTATTTCTTCTGAAAACAAGTTTTGAGCAATTTAGTCATATGAAATCTAAACTATTCCATTGAAGAATTTTAAAATGTTGTCATATGTCACTCCATAAGATGAAAGAGCTAAACTGCTTTTTCTCTAAAGTGTAAAATATGTTTTGGTGGAATAAAAAAAAAGTAGAAACCCCAGGCTTTAAAAGAAGTTGGAAGTAGACTGAGAGAAAAAAATTGAATAGTGGTAAAAAAAATCAGCAGTTACATATCCGTATGACGATTTTATCATAAGCATAAAAATTTTTCTTTCGTGACTCTGAAGGATACGAAAATGTAGTAGGATGTAATGTTATAGCAATTCAGTAGTCAACCAGTAGGTACCCTCTCATAAAGACAGCACTATAGGATTTTGAATGCATTCCATGTGGAGGGTTTGGATCACTGGATATTTATCATTTGTATGTCTTCATGTGAGAATTATTTGTTCATCTTAGATACCCACTTTTGGAAAGTGTGTTTGAATTTGGGGTGTGATGATTTTCAATTCTTTATATGTTCTGAGTATAAGTCCTTTGTTTGAGGAGTTGCTGGTTAAAATTCTTTCCCACTCTGTTGGTTTTCTTTTCACTCTGTTGGTGATTTCCTTTGAAGTGCAGAAACTTTTCAATAATGTGAGATCCCATGTGTTGATTCTTTAAAGTGTTTCCCGTGCAGTTTGCATTTTGTTCATGAATTCCCTGCCTACCCCTATGTCTTCAAGACTTCTACCTACCTTGTCCTCCAGTAGATTTGGTGATTTTGTTTTAATATTGAGGTCTTTGATGCATTAAGACTTTAGTTTTGTGCATGGTGATATGCATGGATCTAGTTTCAGTCTTCGGCATGTAGAGAGCCAATTTTTCCAATACCATTTATTAAAGAGACTATCCTTCTTCAAGTGGACATATTTAGCCTCTTTGTCAAATATCAGGTGGCTGAGTGTCTTTGTAGTTGTGCTTGCATCTTCTAATCTGTTTTCCATTGATCCTCAGGTCTATTTCTTTGCAGTACCAAGCTGATTTTATCACTGGGGCTTTATAGTACTGTTTCAAGTCAGGAATTGAGATGCCTCCTGCCTTGCTTTTGTTGCCTAGAATTGCCTTTGCTAGTATAGGTTTCTTCTGTTTCCAAATGAATTTTAGGAGTGTTTTCTCTCATTTTGTGAGGTATGTCAATAGTATTTTGATTGGGATTGCATTAAATCTGTATAATAGTTTTGGGAGTATGGTCATTTTCACAATGTTGGTTATTCCTAATCAAGAGCAAGGAATGTCCTTCCATTTTCTAATATCCTCTTCAAATTCCATTTTCAGTGTAGTATAATTTCCAGCATATAGGTCTTTCATATTTTTAGTTAGGTTGATTCCTAAGTATTTCACTTTTTTACATGTTATTGCAAAGGGCAATATTTCCATAATTTCTCTCTCAGTGCGATTTTTGTTTGTGTACTGGAATGCTATGGATTTTTGAGCATTGACTTTGTATCCAGCTACACTGCTGAACTTGTTTATTAGCTCTAGCAGTCTTTTAAAGGAGTTTTTAAGTCTTCTACATAGAGTGTCATGTCATCTACACATACTGATAATTTAGCTTCTTCCTTTCCTATCTTTACTCATTTTATTTCTCTCTCTTGTCTGATTGCCCTGGCTAGTGTTTCCAAAACTATGTTGAAAAGGAGTGGTGAGAATGGACATCCTTGTCTTGTTCCTGATTTAAAAGTGAAAGCTTTCAGTTTTTGTCCAATTAGTATAATGTTGGCTGTTGGATTGTCATAGATGAACTTTATAAGGTTGAGGTGGATGCCGTGTATTCCAAGTTTCTGAAAGGTTTTTATCATGAACATGTATTGGATTTTGTCAAAAGATTTTTTTGCATCTATTGAGATGACCATGTGTTTTTTGTTTTTGGCTCTATTGATGTGGTGTATTACATTTATTGATTTGTGTATGTTAAACCATCCCTGCATTCCTAGATTGAACCCCACTTGGTCATGATGTATAATCTTCTTGATGATTTGCTGCATTCTATTTGCCAGTATTTTGTTAAGAAGCTTTCATCAATGTTCATGAGTGAAATTGGCCTATAGTTCTCTTTTTTGGTTGCATCTTTCTCTGGTTTTGGTATCAGAGTAATACTTGCCTCCAGGAATGATTTAGGGAGGATTGCTTTTTTCTCAATTTCATTGAAGAGTTTAAAGAGTACTGGCAACAAATCTCTAAATTTCTTGTAGAATTCAGATTTGAATCCATCCTGACCTGGGCTTTTCTTTGTTGGTAAGTTTTTAGTTACAGTTTCAATTTCAATGGCTGATATTAGGTTGTTCAAAATTGCTATATATTCTTGGTTGAGCTTTGGTAGTTCATGTTTCTAGAAATCTGTCCATTTCCTCTGTGTTTTCCTCTCTATATGAGCAGAGATTTTCAAAGTAGGTATTCATGATCTTTTGAATTTCCATGGGATCTGTAGTAATTTCTCCCTTTTCAGTTCTTGTTGCAAGAATTTGTGTTTTTCTTTCTTTCTCTTGATAGGGTTAGCTAGGGGTTTGTCAATTTTGTTGATTCTCTCAAAAAACAGCTTTTTGATTCATTAATGCTTTGTATTTATTTTAGTTTAATTACTGCTCTAATCTTGACAATTTCCTCTCTTCTATGAGCTTTGGGTTTAGATTGCTCTTCTTTTTCTAGACTCTTGAGATGGAGCATTAGGTTGTTTGTTTGTGCTCATTCTGTTTTCTTGATATGACAGTTTATTGCTATATATTTCCCTCTTAAGCCTGCTTTCATTGCATCCCACAGATTACAGTATGTTGTTTCTATATTTTCATTGAATTGTAGGTATTGTTTTTTTTCTTCTTTAATTTCATTTGTAGGCCACTAGTTGTTCAAAGGCTGTTATTTGACTTCCATATATTTATGCAGGTTTTACAATTTCTTTCACCATTATTTTCCAATTTTAGTGCACTATGGTCTGATATTATGCATGGGATGATTTCAATACCTTTGCATTTACTGAAGAATGTTTTATGGGATAATAAATGGTCTATTTTGAAGAATGTCCCATGTGAAGCTGAGAAGAATGTGTATTCTGATGTGGTTGGATGGAACACTCTGTAAACATCTACTAAGTCCAATTGCTCACAGGCATGATTCAGTTCTGTTATTTGTTTGCTGACTTTTTGTCTAGTTGATCTATCTCTTTGTGACAATGGGCTGTTAAGATCACCTGTTATAATTGGGTTCTTGTGTATTTGGTTTTTCATGTCTATTAGTATCAGTTTTATATAGTTGGGTGCTCCTGAATTTGGCACATATATATTTATATTTGTTAAATCTTCCTCCTGAATTTTACCAATAACAAGTATGTAGTGACCTTCTCTATCTCTTTTAATCATTTTAGATTTGAAATTCATGTTGTCTGCAAATAGAATGTCTACCACTGCTTTTTTTCTGTGTTCCTGTTGCATGGAATACTGTTTTCCATCCTTTGACTTTTAATCTATGAGTTTCCTTTTGGGTCACATGTGTTTCTTGTATACAGCATAATGTGTGGTCCTGTTTCTTGATCCCTTCTGTCAATCTATTTATCTTTATAGGTTAATTAAGGCCAGTTATATT
Organism: Hydrochoerus hydrochaeris; assembly: GCA_004027455.1. Classification (NCBI taxonomy): domain Eukaryota; kingdom Metazoa; phylum Chordata; class Mammalia; order Rodentia; family Hydrochaeridae; genus Hydrochoerus; species Hydrochoerus hydrochaeris. Next base: position 13,975 of record PVLA01011417.1, on the reverse strand, counting down.
TATGGATATCACTGATATGTACTGGATCGACTTTGCCATGTTATATTCCAGTTGTTTCTTTCTGCTTTTGCTCTTATTTAATTGCTTATCCTACCTGGTGGTTTCTTTCTGTTGTTATTTTGGGGGTTGTGGTCATTTTTATCTCTGTCTAGGATGTCTTTAAGTACTCTTTCTAGGGTTGGTTTAGTGGACATGAATTTCTTCAGTTGTTCTTTGTCATGGAAGTATCTTGTTTCTCCATTAAATTTGAATGAAAGTTTTGCTGGATACATCAGTCTGGGTTGAAGGTTTTTTCTTTCAGAGCTTGAGATACCTCACTGCACACTCTTCTTGACTTGAGGGTTTGTGCTGAAAAGTCTTCCATGATTCTAATAGGCTTTTCTTGATAGATGAGTTGTGTTTTGCCTCTGACAGATTTTAATATTTGGTTTTTATGTTGTATGTCTGTGATCTTAATTATTGTGTCTGGGTGTGGATTTACATTGGTTGTAACTGTTTGGCATTCTATATGCCTCATTTATCTGCATATCAGATTCTTTCCCCATCTTTGAGAAATTTTCTACTATTATTTCTGTAAATACTTTACATATGTCATTTGCCTGGATTCCTGTATCTTCGCTAATGCCCATTATACTTACATAGTTGCTCTTGGCATTATCATGAAGCTTCTGGATTGTCATTTCATGCTGCTTTGTTGTTTTTAAAAATTCTATTCTTTCCTGATCACTAACTGTGATATTGTCCTCAAGGTCCAAAATCCTGTCCTCAGCTTCCTTTAGCCAGTTTTGCATGCTTTCAGTAGAATTTTTTGTTCCTTGGATGTCTCTTTGAGTTTGTTTCATGAATTCTGCTTGTTTTCCATATTGTTCATTTAAAGCTTCAATCTGTTTCCCATATTCATGTATTTTTTCTCTAGTTCTTCTTTAGCTTCATTCACCTACTCCTTTATTAAAGTTGTTATTTCTATCTTTACATGGAAGAGTACTTCTAATTTGATTTCTACTATAGCATGATGCAGTTGTTTTTTTAATTTCACTCACTATATTTTCAGAGATTCCCTGTGTGTTACTTTTAAGGGCCTCTATTACAATGTCTCCTATACTTGCTTCTGGTGACCTATATATTTGAGATTTCATTTTGCTCTTTCATTTTATCATTTTCTCTCTGCCTGATGTCTTCTATGTGTAGGAGGGGATCACACACACTCTTTTCAGACACATCAAAGTCTTACAGTTGGTTGGAGGGGATTTTATTACTGGCCCTATTTATCCCCTGTACACCTCTATTTTAGGGGTATGCTTACCACACTGATACAGTTAATCTGCTGTACTCCAAAGTTTGCCACCTGGTAGCAAATTCCAAATTTTCTCACACTAACTGGAGCCTGCTGAGATCTTCTGATAATCCCGGTGGCAGGGCGGGCCCTCGGAGAGCAGGTTCTGGGCAGCCTTCCCCTAAGGCGGGCTTGTGCTGAGTTCCTAGAGACAGGGTAGGCCCACGATGGAGGTTCAGGTAGCTTAGCCCTGATTTGGGCTTGCACTGAGTTCCCAGTGGCAGGGTGGGCAGAAAACAGATTTGTAAGAAGTACTGTTACTGGGACTGACAGGAAGGAGTCCACGAGTGGATCCTCTCCCTGCCATTGCATGGAAGCTGCTCTGACTGCATGAAGGGGTCTGCGATAATCACCTGTTCCCACTGTTAACCAGAGCAGCTATGACTGGTGAGAAAGGGATCCAAGTCAAGCACTAACTTCCTCCATTTATGGGATTCAGGGACTGGAGACCAGTGGGAAATTCAAAAACTCAGTAGAAACTGAGCTAGAGTGTTCATAATGGACAGGCAGGGCTCAGGATGCAGAAAAATCTGAAACAACAGTAATGATATGAACAAGCAGGTGAAGTGAGGAAACTGATCAGGGACTGTAGCGGGCTGGTAGAAGCATCCAGCCCCACTTTACATGCACTCCGACTGCCTCTCTCAGATAGCTAGCATAGGCTGGGAGAACCAGCCAGCCAAACCTCAGAGATGCTACACATGTCAGGAGAAGCCTGATCTTCATCCCACCACCTCCCCAAGAACCTAGGCTAGGAGAGGCCAAGTGCCTGACACATTCTCCTACAGTGCAGATGGGTAGCTAATGCGGGAAGTGCCTGTGATCCCACAACAAGATCATCTGGAGAAAACCAGAATAATGTCAAGATGAAAGAGCAAAACACAATATCTGGTTTCCAGTTCACAAAGAATAGTTCCAGGTGATATGGAAAAAGAAATTAGAAGTTACACACCTCAAATTTCTGGAATGATGACAACTAATATAAGGAAACTACTCCATGAGGCTGCAAAAGAAATCAGGTCAGAAATAATCTTAGGTAAAATAAAAAATGACAAACATAATAAAAAGGTTGCTGAGCATAGCTAAAGAAGACAGATTTTAAAAGAGAAGCAAAGCAAAATGATGGAAACCTTGAATAGGCAATATAGGGAAGAACTGGAATGCCTGAAACATATTCAAAGAGATAACCAAAAAATTTAAAACTCCATTGAAAGAAACTAAAGACAATTTCAGATCTTGAAGACAGGACTGTAGCTAGCAATTGCAAAAGGAAAGACCTCCAAAAAGAGCAAGGAATGAGGATATAACAATTTAAAAGCTACAAGGAAACACAAAAAAATAATTTAAGACTGGAAGGTGTCAGTAAAAAACGGGTAAACACAAATGACATAAAAAGACTATTTATAGAAGTAATAGCAGAAAACTTTGAAGCATGGGAGAAGGACCTCACATACAGATAAGTGAAGCATACAGAACTCCAACTAGCCATACCCAAAATAAAGTTACACCCAGAAATATAATAATCAAGATCCCAGAAATTCAGCACAAGAACAGAAGCTGTTAAGGAAAAGAAACAGATCACCTATAAAGGAAAACACACCAGAATCATAACAGACTTCTCAATGCATACCAGTAAGTCAAGAAAAGCTTGGAGTGAAGCATTTCAAGCTCCAAAAGAAAACAACTTCCAAACCAGATTTATGTACCCTGCAAAACTATCTTTCAAATTTTATGGAGATAGGATAGAAGAGATAAAGAAGAAAGAGAGAAAGAAGCAAGATATAGATATAGATATATAGCCCTTCTTCTTTAGCTATGTCTTCTTTAGATAACTATAATACTAATCTGTTAGTTTATGCAACAGAAAAGTTTGTGCTTTCATTGTGTGATTCTTTGATCCTGTGATTTTTTTTCTACCTAAATCTTGTAATCTGAACAACTACTCATAAGATAACAGTATACACTTAGTTCACTACAGTTAATTTCATATTTGTTGAAATTCTGTATCATTTCTACCCTTTTTTCTGCTTTTTTTAATTAAAAATATAAAAAATAAAATACAATAAAATTTAGTGGAAAAGAAAGTGCTTTAAAGGATGTTACTGCATATATGTTTCAGTATGTAAGATAAATAATCATATTACTAAGTATTTGTGGGATTGTTGAACAGAACTGTTTACAGTCTCACTGTTTGTCCACTTTTTATGTTTTAATTTTGTAGCTTAAACAACTATTTCTAAGATGATATTATGTGATTTATCAGCTAGTAATTTCTTAATGTTTATTTTTTGGAAATCCTATATTATTTCTACCCTTTTTTCTGTTTTGCTTTTTTTCTCTTTAAATAAAATTTATTAAAAAAAATTAATGGAGCAATAAGATACTTCCATGCCAAAAAAATGAAGGAATTCATGACCACCAAACCAACCCTTCCAAGAATACTGGTGGACATTCCAAAGAGAGACAAAAAATGACCATGCTTCCAGGAACAGCAGCAGAGAGGGATCATCCAGTGGCACAACCAATTGAATGGAGGCAGATAGAAAGGTAGAGATGACCCAGAGCATGTTGGCCATAATCACTAATGTGGATGGCCTCATTTCACCAATAAAAAGAAATAGGCAGAATGAATCAAGAAACAAGTTCCTTCAATATGCAATATTTAAGAAACATTTAATTCAAAAGGTAATTCATAGACTAAAAGTCAAAGGAGAGAAAACAATGCTCCACGTAACTGGAAAACACAAAAAAGCAAGGGTATCTTGTCCATTAACAACAGGATGGATAAGGAAGATACAACATTTTTGTACAAAGGAAATCTACTCAGATGTAAAGAAGAATAACCTCATGGTTCTTGTAGGTAAATGGATGAAACTTGAGTTAATGCTCATGGATGAAATGGTTCAGACTCACATGGATGAACATCATGCTGTCTCCCTAGTACAAAAAAAACTGAAGGAGTTAGTGGAATCCAAAGTATACAGTAGATGCTGTGAAAGTGAAGGGGAGAAAATGTCAAAAAAGGGAAGATAGTGGCCATTGTTAATTTCCTATTACCTGGTTTTGAAGCCCTGTATCAATTTCATTGTTGTATTGTGTTTGATTTTGTTTGATTTTATTATATCTGGTTGTATAGGCAGCTATTCTGAAGATAATGAAGATAGCAAGATATATTATGGTAGCTATTGTTGCATTCCTATTATCTTGTTTTGAAGTCCTGTATTGTTTTCATTGTTCTGTTTTGATTGGTTTCATTCTGTTCTGGTTTGTTTGATTTTATCATGTCTGAGGATATGGGCAGCTACTTTGAAGATAACAAGAGGCATTATGATAGTTATTGTTCATTTCTTATTATCTTGTTTAGAATTCCTGTATTATATTCACTCTTTTTTGATTTGGCTATATTCTGTACTATTTTGTTTGGTTTTATTCTCGTTAAAATTTAAAAAACAAGATTAGGAATACATTATCAAACTGCAGTTAATATCATATTCAGTACTAGAATCATTAAACAATCTCCTAGTGATCAGGAATGAGAAAAGGATTCCAACATCACCAGTTCTATTCAATATTTATGTACAACAACAATACATGAGATGCCAGGCATGGTGGTTCATGCTTGTAATTCCAACATTCAGGAGACTGAAACAGGAGGATCACTATGAGTTCAAGACCAGGCTGGGCTACACAGTGAATGCAAGACCAGTTTAAATTACAAAGCAAGAGCCTGACTCAAAATAATAATGATAATAATAATAGTAATACAAGAGAGAATAAAAATCTCTCATATTGGAAAGGAATAAATAAATTGAAATTATTATTCACCGACTAAATGTGTCTATTTCCAAACCACCATCAACTGATATATACACATTAGAATAAATGAATTTAGCAGGAATACTAGAAACATGGTTAATAAAATAAACTATAGCTTCAATTCCAATCACAATCAATAAGGAAATGGCAGACCAAGTTAATTTTTTACAACAATTTTTAAAAGTATCAAATTATTTGACACTATTTCAACTAAGTTAGGCAATACTTTTATACAGGAAACTAGTGAGAGGAATCAATGAAGATATGAAAAACTGAGATGGTGAACAATGTTTATTTTGTGGAAGATTTAAATTTCAGCTTTCCAAATCTTTCTACTTTGAAGCACATGCAATGTCATTCAGTATAAATCCAACTTAATTATTAACTGTAACTCAGTATGTTGTACCAACCCTTGAAATTGAAAACTGAACAAAGTAAGGGAATAGAAAATTAGATTTTGTTTACACAGAATTCAGGAAGGCCTATTAATAAATAAAGGGCAGCTCTGTAAATTGCAGTTTTCTTGACGCTGAATTTAACCAGGGAGAGAATATTTGGCTGAAAAATCATAGGTGGACTGATTAAATGACAGCTACACTTTATACTTTATTATCTAAGCTTATCTGCTTCTCTTGTTTATGAATAATTGGCTATCAGATCCTCTTCAATATATGGTGCTAAGAAAATTGTATCTACCCATGCAGAAGGTTGAAGCCAGACTCATATCCATGTAGTAAACTAGCATCAAAATGGATAAAATATCTAAATATTAAAACAACTAACCTGTTGGAAGGTAAAATGGGTAAAACCCTTAAAGTGTTAAATGTAGGAAAGCAATTTCTGAGCAGAATACTGGTTGAACAATATATAGTACCAAAAATCAACACAGGGGATCATAGCAAAGTTAAAACATTTTGCACAGCAAAAGAAACAACCTACATAATGGAAAATAGTTTTAACCAATTTCTCCTCAGGCAGAGGGCTGATATTTCTAATATATAAAGTAACTTTTAAAAATAAATCCTCCTCAAATAAAAGATCTGACCAATAGTGGAAGAACATAATGAACAGACACTTCACAGAAGTAAAAGTATACATATACATGAAAAAATGCTCAACATCCCTGGTGAGCAGGGAAATGTGAATTAAAACTGTACTTTTGTAATGCATCTGACTCTACAAAGAAAAACTAGCAAACAGTGTTATACATGCAAATATATGACAAGACCGTAAGCGATCTGAAATTATTGGAGACAGAGAATTATGAGTTTGTATTTACTCTGAGTGATGATATCATAATTCAAATTAGATAAGAAAAAGATAAAGATTCAAATTACAGACCCTAGAGCATCAGTTAAATGTGACTCAAGAAGCACCTTCTGGTACTATGGCAGAATAACAAATTACCCACAGGTTTATCTTTAAAATAGACTTCTTATTCACTCACCTTTTCTACTAGACCGTACCCCAATGAAGCAACAAAATGATATGCTCAGTGATGGAAGTAATATTTACAAAGTCAATAATTATCTAAATGAAATAATTACAATGCAAATAAAAAAGATACTCTTCTTGCTCTTCCTCTTTTCCTTAAAATAAATTGCTATCTAAATCAAACCATTTGGGCACAGGAAAATAATAGCAAAAAATTAAAACATTTTAAGAAACACTATTTTTAGAGATAAAAAATATTCAATGATGGTAGCAAGACTTCATAGCACAACCACATGGCTGGGAAAACTTGGAAAAGCTGAAACTTCACTTTGTTTAAAAGCACCAAACACCCATTTGAAAAGACGGTCTCAATTAGAAGAGCATCCTTGTTGGTGAGACCCTAATGGATACTCACAGATCCTCAAGCCCTTTGTTAATTCAGAATGTGAGTGGGACTGAAAGGGTTGGAAACATAGTACTGATTTATTTTTTCTATTTCCTGAGATCCCTGAGTAGGGTAGGAGCAGGGTATGATTACACCTACGCAATTTACATGGACACCAAGGTAATGGTGCACACTCACCAGAAAAACTACAGTAACAACCATGCTGCACACCTTACATTTGTACCACAGAAAATATGACTGACATTGCAATTGCTGATGAGGATATAGGACTATAAGATTCATAAGTTGTTGGTTAATTTTGAGGACAACTTTATTTTAAACACTTTATTATTATAAAAAAACAGAAATTCCAATGAAAACATAGATGTGCAATAAAACCCGTACTGCATGAAGTCATGACTGTTTAACCATTTATCACAACAACTAACAGCCCTTAAATGAGCATGAAACTCCTGTGAGGTTTTAGTTGGAAGTGGAGTAGGCTGAGGGAAATCACTAGACTTACATCGCAGGCTTGTTTCAGTGATGCACATCTCTGTTCCTCTGTCAACTGTCATCCATAAGTTTAAATAAATAAGATCTAAATTTACCTTTAAAAATTTTACTTTTTAAAAGTTTGAGAGCAGCTGCCATGGTGACTTTTGGGATGCTCACGGGTCCCCTCATAGGCCTGGGGCTGCTGCTTTGAGGATTCTTTGGATCCATCGGAGATGGGGTGATGTGTGCATCCTCACCAACAAGAAATGGAGAGAGCTGCTGGAACGAGAGTGAATGGCAGAAGTTTACATTCCACAGTGTCCGTCTTGTGGTAAGCTTCAACCAGAGAGGCAAGGTTTTCCCTAGAAGATCTGGAGGTCAGTGTTGCAAAGGTCAATGCCATGGTGCAGACAGGACTGAGTGGATGGCTTTTCAGAGCTGATTGGTGTATTTCAGAGTTGTCTAAATTGTCACTGAACATTTTCATTCATTCAGAAAATAAAAAACATAAAGTTTGAAATATGACTTAAGAACATTTACTTTAAACAAGTGTTTGATTTTTGAAAATTTGGTGCCAAGCAATAAGATTAGAGTATGTTTAATAATAACATCTTTCATCTCTACCTTGAAAATTTTATTTCCTAAGAGTTACATTATTTGTGGTATTTAAGATTACTTAGAGAAAAAGATTTCTCACTGGATGTAATTTTTATCATTTTACTGTGTGCAAAATAGAACTTATTTTCCATAAATGGGAACTTTTCCCCTTCTTACTACTTCTGGTCACCATGAATGCTGGCCCCTCAGCCATGCCAGCCTGCTTGGAGACAACTGAATATGGACTGAAACTTCCAATGAGGCAAAAAAACCCTGACATACTTTATCTTAAAAACTGTGTATTTTGGTGATAACTTAGATTTTTTAGAGATATAGACTAAAATTTACTATTCTTTGTGCTGATAATAAATGTCTTGCATTAGTATAATTTTCAATTATAGCTTTGTTTTTATCATCATATAGAGGAAATGCTATTGACTTGAGAAGATTTTTTAAAGTCCTTTGTATTCTCATGATCCCTCTAAAGGTCCATTGTTTCATTCCTTAAGTCAGGGTATGATTTTTTTTTTATTTTTTGGCATAGGTTAAATTTTTCAAATTGGATGTTACAGTTACTGTTGGTAAACAGTGCTTTTTGTTTTAAGTTGAAATTTACTAAGATTCATCAAACAGGCTAATTGCAATTTAGTATTTTGGCCAATCAGTCTTGATTTTACATTATGCTTCTTGAACCTCATCTTGAATTTTTGTGTATATTTTTTATGTGAAAGTGGACATTCCTGATTTCTATGTGATGTGGCAAAGCTTTGTTATTTTATATTTTGGAAATTCAAAACTTAGTTGGATATAAAATAATATTTGCATTCTCAGGAAAAGAAATATCTTCTGTATGTTTTTCCATGTATCTTTGTCATCTGCAAAAAGTTCTTAATTGAATTTGCAGCTAGTGTGTGCTTGATGTTTTAAACTCACAACATAATTCATGTTTTTAAAAGCCAAACTTCGCATTTCATTTCTTGACTGCTAATAGCTGGCAGTATTTTCCATGTGGAAGTCAGCGACACCAACCACACAGCATGGGGAGGGTGCAATGGAGGACAGCATTGCAGAAGCCACAACAGAGGGAAAAACCATAAATCCTAGGGAAAAAACTCATCCAGCCATTATATAATAGATGATTTCTGTAAGGTTTCTACCTTTTTTTAGGTTAGTTTTTGCAAATTCACTAAATTTGTTGTACTGTAATGTACAACCATGTTTCTTTAAAGGCTTTTACTTTAAAGTATTCTACTGCAAGATTTGTAATTTGTGATGCATTCACATAATACTGAAAGTACAAAATAAACTTCAATAGCAAAAAGAAAAGAAAGGAAAGGAGAGAAAAGGAGAGAAAAGGAAAGGAAGGGAAAGAAGGAAAGGAAAGGAAAGGAAAGGAAAGGAAAGGAAAGGAAAGGAAAGGAAAGGAAAGGAAAGGAAACTAAAGTTTGGTGTTAGAGATATGCTTCAGTGGTGGAGTGCTGGCCTACTCTGAATGAGGTCACAGGCTGGATCCCCAGAGCAGGAAAAAAAAAGTTATTACTGATGTATAGGAATGGAGAGTTTTCTTTTTAAAGTTCATTGTTTCAGTATAATGTGGTACCTTGGTTCATGAACTTAAATCATTCCACAATTGTTGGAAAGATGGGCATGGCTGTGTTCATCAATCAAAGCAGAGTTTGAGGAAAGAAGCAAAGTTTTGCCCAACACTTTTGTTCAGGAACTGAATTATTTATAAACAGAAGCATTGATAAACCAAGGCATTGCTGTCACTTATAAACTAGAAACTCTATCTAGTTTGAGCTATGTGCTTTGAAGTTTTAGTAAATTGTATCATGGTGGGACAATGAACACTTCCCCCAGCTATGGAATCTGGCTATCACCTCAAAATGTCCCCTAGTGCTTTCATATGGTCATTCTGCTCTATTACCACTCAGATCCAACACTGGTTTGTCTTGTGATGCTCACTTTTCTGGAAAATTCTTACAAAGACAGTCATATTGGCATTGGGAAAATAACCTATTTCTTTTCTTCCTTTTCCATGCTTCCACTTTAATTTCACTTTCATTCTGTTCAGGAGTTAATCTTAAATTTTCAACATATTGGCTTAAAACCTGAAGTTAATAAATGATTCAGAAAAAAAATACACTTGAGTAAGCCTTAGCACTTACCAGCGCTTGCCTATCTTCAAGTCTTACATAGGGCATATCATATGCACATTGTTTCCTTCCCAACTCATGTCCTTTGACAGCCCTTTATCTGAAGTTGCCTTTTTGTTATTCTTATTCCTGAGTGGTGGGTTAGTAAATAATAGAATTACCAGCTTACCATTATATTCATCCCTTTGAAGATATTTTTAACTGTTTTTGTTTGTTTTTTTGGAAAGTCTAGTCTGTCAGTCTAACTGTACATTCTTTATCATTTATTTGTTTTCCTCTGATTTCTTCAAACAACATCTATTTGCATATGAACATGCCTACACTTTCATACACCTACTGAACACTATCTTTTATTAATTTAAGGATTTATGTCTTCAGTAATTCTGGAAAAATCTTAACCTCACTTCCTAGATTGCCTTCATACAGGCTATTTTTATTGCACCAAGATTCCATGAAATATATACTGGACCTTCTCACTTTATCTTGCATGCCTGTTACAATCTCTAGATGATTTTCTTTATTAATTCTTTATAATTTGTTTCAGGTTTCATAATTTCCACCTTATATTTGCAATCCAAGTTTTCCAATTCTCTCATCACATAGTATTCGATACATTGGAGATTACATTTTTCATTAACATTGTCACTACCAAATGCCGACAAAAATGGATTATCACATTCATCTCTGACAGACCTCCTAGTTAAATAATGTATGAGACTGTGTAATTTCATTAGATTAGCAATTTCTTCACATCCTCCCAACACACTATTAGCTTCAGCATTCTGGGTCACTGGTTGTGTCAAGACCAGTGCTCTCAGCAGGGAAACATTCACCTCTGAGGACATTTAGAAATGTCTGTTCATTTGAGCTTTTGTAGCTGAGGGAACTAATGCTACTATTGGCCTCTAGTGAGAAGAGGCTGCAGATGCTCCTTAACATTCTCAATGCACTGCTCAGCCTCCCTATTCGCAGAGAACTGAGTGCAAAATGTCCTTAGTGGCAAGATTGGGGAAAGTTCTCTGACTTCACTGCTGATCATATCTGACAGACCTCCTAGTTAAATAATGCATGAGATTATAATTTCTTTAGATTAATGATTTCTTCACATCCCCTCACACACTATTAGCTTCAGTAGTATGGGTCATTTGTTGCATCAAGACCAGTGCTCTCAACAGGGAAATATTCACCTCTCTGAGGACATTTGGAAAGGTCTGCTCATTTGGGCTTTTGCAATGGAGGGAACTAATGCCACTATTGGCCTCTAGTGAGAAGAGGCTGTGGATGCTCCTTTACATTCTCAATGCACTTTCAAGCCTCCCTGTTTCCAGAGAACCAAGTCCAAAGTGTCATTACTGGTAAGGTTGGGAAAAGCACCCTGACCTCACCACTGATCACATGAGACAGACTTCCTAGCCCTGTCTCCTGAGTATTTTCCATGTGCATACAAGAAGTGTTTTCCACACTTGGGACCAGCCTGGAGCTGGTCCTTGCTGATGTGAGCTGGCACACCCCAGCCAGCACACTTCCCTGACAGTCGATTTTGCAGCACATGAACAGGAAGTGCTAGGATGCTGACTTCCAGAAATGAAACCCTTCAAAGAAGAAATGGACTGATGTAACAGAGGAGCACAGAAACTTGAGACACAAGCTGACAAACCAAAGCAGAGTTTATTTGCAGTGAGGGCATGAGCACTCCCAATATACCACTTGCATAGTGATTTTCTCAAATGCTCTGCACTCAGGATTTCCCACACATCTCAGCCCTCAATCATATGCTTTCCTGTGAGATTTAATTAATATCTCACACTTTTACTGACTTGGTCTTTATGAAGGTCATGCACCCAAAGCATAGGATGCCACTGAGGAGAGTGTCAGTGACAATCACCAGTAGGAACACATAGGCAAAGTGTTTCTTGTTCACATCCTCTTTGTCAACAGGGATATCTAATGGGAAATCAAAGGTGCTTTGGCCAGAAACGTCCATTTTCCAGCACTCGGCCAGAGCCACATAGCCAGAGTTGAGGAAAATAAGGAGGGCCGAGACAGAGACACACTAAAGTTGAGTAGGTTCTGGCATAGAGATGCACTAAAGTTGAGTAGGTGCGCTTCAACCAGCTGACTCTAAAGGCCACTGTGAAGAACCTTAGGGTTACTGGCTGCATAAAATTCACCAGCAACATTAGATCTTTGCATATTCAAGCTCAACTGGAGGGTCCAACCAATGTGGATGTTGGTGTCTATTAGTACATCATGCACTGAGGCAGAGTCATTTGACCTGAGATAGTACTGAGTCTTCTAAAGGCCAATGAAGGTAATGGGAACTACTTGGCTGTCAAATTCCCACACAAGCCAGGATATGCTGCTCACTAGGATAATGCTGAACACCCAGGTCACAGCAGTAAACAGGACAGTCAGGGCATCGAAGTGTTGCTTTATTCCAAGAAAACTGCAGCAGAGGATGAGGGGGCAGCAAGTCACACCTGGAACACCAAGGAAGGGAAAAAACAGACCATGAGTTATGGTTAGAGAGCAGTAAACATTCACATGTTGTCCATGTATGAAAGTTACATTGAAGTGTTCTATATACATACTACTATCTTAAATATTTTAAATAAGACAAAGAAGTCTAGCACCTATATGAGGTCAGACACCTGTAATCCCATCACTCAGGATATTGAGGCAGGAGGATCTAGTGTTCAAGGCAAATCCAGGCTACACAGTGATTCATGGCTGGTCTTGGACACATACTGATACCTTCTCTCAAATAAAGAAAAGAAAGCAAAAATGAGAAAAAGAAATAGAGAGAGGAAGGAAGATGGAAGGAAAAGGCAATAAAGGGAGGAGAGAGAGTGAGAGAGAAGGGGAAGAGAGCAAGGATAGCAGAGGAGGGAACGACAGGTGTGGATAGTGGAAGGTAGGAAATAAGCCTAGGAATCCATGACAGCTTCAGGAGTATAAGCTGTTGGGGATTTTGGAAGGTAGTGTCTTCCAAAAGTGGAAATGTATGTAGGAGTATACATATAACTATATGTATGTATATGTGTGCAAGGTAGATAACTATACTACTAATTCTGTTAGTTCATGAAAAAGAACAGTTGGTGCTGTCATTGTTTGATTGTTAATCATTTATTATGCTTAGATATCATAACCTGAACAACTACTTCTAAGATAACAACATGCAAAATATTAACTAGTGTTGATTTTTTAGTTTTTTTTAAAATTCTGCATTCTTTCTATTCTTTTTTCTGTTTTGCTTTTTTAAAAATAAAAATAAAAAAAGAAAAGTAGAAATGTTCACATGTCTATCAACACCAATCTTGAGAATAATAGTAAAATAATAGCTTGTGCAACATATGCAGCAATATTCAGTTCAGTTTCATTTGCAAAAGAGAAAATGCAAAATAACCAAAAAGATTATAAGTAAAGGGATGTCCAATAAATTATGGTATCTCCAAGACTGTAATGGACTATTACATGCCCATTGTCAAGAACATGTTAAACCATATGAAATGTAGGAAGACACAAATAAACAAAATACCCAAAATGAATAAGATGCAAAACCAAAATGAAAAATAAAATGCATGGTGTGAATAAAAACTTATTTGCTTTTCTATATGCAAATAAATATGAACACAGTTTTTTAAAACTTGAAAAGATGCACACAAAATAAATAAATCTAAGGAAATCAATTTGGTAGAGTAGCTTTTAATTCTTACTCAGATATATATCCATAATCTGTTTATTTGCTTTTTGGTC
>PVLA01011416.1:0-53368 GCA_004027455.1 Hydrochoerus hydrochaeris | reverse complement strand
GAAGAGGAATGTGTATTTGTCACCACAGCAATGCCACACCAGAAGGAAAACAGGCCAAGTCCAAGAGAAGACAGAGTGCTGTGTCTGTCCCTCCCCGCCACCTGCAGTAACCTCCCAGCTGGCTGCTTCCTGGCTAAGCTGTGCCCCATCCTACAGCTAGGGCCGGTGTGCTTTGCCGTGCGTCCCACGTCTTACCTCCAGGGCACGGTCCGGGACGCATAGGAACACGCGCACACTTTCTGTTTTTGTTCCAATATATACCAACAAATAGTGTTACTGACTTACGTTTATTAGCAAAAGCTCCTCCCCAAAGTACAAATTCGGTGGTGATCAATTCAAGTTTTGATTTGCTGTTAGCATGCAAGGCTTGGTTTGGGTTTGGGACCTAACGCTCTTACTATGTCACTCTGACTTTTTAAAAAGAAATGGAAAACCACAAATGAGCAAGTGGCATGGAAAAGGCATACAGAATAAATACGGAGAGAGAGGAGCTAGTGATGTATCTGAAGCCCTCAAGATCCTGAACCAGCACCAGTGACCTCCTTATGGAAGAATGAGATCCTCTGAGAAGCCATTCACATGGGTTCAAGAGAAACCAACACAGAAAAGAGAGAGACAGCTACTTAAATGCAAGATAAATTTTATTTTATTTCATTCTTGTAATGTGTTTTGGAAGCAGAATACTTACAAAACAACCGAGAAAGCAGAGCTTCATCATTAAAAATCCATAACAAGAGATCACACCTCTATGGACCGGCTATTATCAAGCAGATGAAAGATAGGAAAGACAGAGCCCTGCACACTACAGTGGGAACATAGCACAGTCACTACAGAAAGTAGTATGGAGGCTCTTCAAAGACTAAAAAGAGAACTATCATCGATTCAAAAAATTGCACTTCTGTGTACATCACAGGTAAGCAAAACTAGCACTCAAGAGGTCTGTATTCTTATGTTCACTGCAGCATTATTTACAATAGTCGAGACACAGAATCACCTTGTGTCCTTCGATGGGTGAATAAATAAAATCTGACATGTGTGTTTACATACGCATACATACACGTTTGTGTGTATACATAGGTATACTGTTACGATTTAAATCTAAGATGCCCCCAATGCCCCACGCATTTGGAGAGTGATTGGATCATGGAAGTGCTGTACTCATGATGGGTTCAACCACTGATGAGTGCAGTAGCTGAATGTGCTACTAGATGTTGGGGTCTGGTTGGAAAAGTCAAGTCACTGGGGGCAGAATCCAGATGGGCGATTCTTGTCCCTGGTCCTCTCTTTGCTCTCTGCTTCCTGATCAACATGAAATGAGCACCTCTGCCCCTCTGCCACGCCACTTCTGCCTTGAAGTCAGGTGACCATGAGCTAAAACCACAAGTCAAAGTCCTCTCCTCCTTACATTGTAAGTGCCATGTATTTTGTCCCAAAGATAAGAAAGTGACTAAGTCAGATTTTGGTGCCAGATGAATATGGTCAATTGTGGTTCAGATGCTTCTGGAAATGGTTTGTAGGAGGACTTTAGAATGGGTGCAGACGCCAGGAGGAAAAGCTGTACAAAGAGCTTGATGGGATGATGCTGGTCGGAGATCAGAAGGTCAGAATGCTGATGGAAGTGCAGACAATAAAGGCCAGGCTCAAGAAGTCTCAGCCGGAAACAAGGACCCCATTTACACCTGTCAGAGAGTCAGCAGAAGGGCTTTGGAAAGTGATTGGATCATGGTGGCAGCATATTCACCAGCAGGCTGATGAACTCAGAAGCCAAATACGCTGTTAAGAGGTGGGGCCTGGCTGGAGGTGGATCACTGCAGGTATGACCTGGAAATGTGTATTCCTGTCCCTGGCTCCTTCCTCCTTGGTCTGCTTCCATCTCGCATGGGTCAAACACCTTTCCCACCACCATTCCCTTCTGCCTTCCTCCTGCTGCCTTGAAGCCAGCTGACTCTGAACTAAAACTGAGCCAAAATAAACCTTTAAACTGTGGGTGCTCGGTATTGTCTTTGTTACTTTCTCATTGATGGTACAAAACACCATAAGTCAAAGGAGAAGAGGTTTATTTTAGCTCTGGTTTGTACAGGTGTTGTCCGTATCCCGGTGGCTCCAAGGCGGAGTGGCGTGTTAGAGGGGATGGCAGAGGAGAGACGTTCTCAGCAGGGCAGGCGGGAAGCAGGAAGACCTCTTTCTTTCCCTTGTGGTCCTGCTGCTTGCTGTCACACTCAGGGTGGTAATTTTCTTTCTAGTAAATCCATCACCCACACCCAGAAATAGGTTAAGCCAATCAGCAAACTAATTCAATACTATATACGCTTAATCTCAGTGTCACACACCCCGAATCCAACCAGCTCCCACCTACAAGGATCTGAGGCTCTGGAGAGACATCTAGATGCAACCTGTAAGAGGAATTTTGTTTTGGTGATGAGAAAATAACCGACACACAGACACATAGAATACTATTCAACCATTAAAAAAGAAGGAAACCCTGCCACTTGCAACATCTTGTTTAAATCCGGAGGACGTTATGCTAAGTTCTTGAGCCAGGGACAGAAGGACACATTCTGTATAAACTTACTTATTTATGTAATCTGAAACAAGCTGAAGCCATAGAAGCACAAAGTTAAATGGTGACCTCTAGCAGCCAGAGTGAGGCAAAAATGGGAAACTCTAGGTGAAGACACAAACTTTCAGTTATCAGATGAGCAAGTTCGGAGGGTCCAAGGACAGTGTGAGTGGCGGAGGCTGTGGTGAGTGGCCTGTGGCAGTTATTTCATAATGCATGCTAATATAAAATCGTCGTGTTGTACACCTTGGACACATACAACCTTGTCAACGAAAGGTGCTTTCAATTAAATTTCAATGTCCTGGCTGTTAAAAAATCTAAATCAGATACTTCAAGAGAAATCTTCTTTTCCCAAACCCACGTAGAGCAGAGCAGATAGCCTCTCCATGGTGTGACCCTCAGCCCCGTCCAGAGGCCAAGGGATGTACAAGCTACCAGAGTAGACCACATTGCCTCAGGAGACTCAGCTTTCACTCCTGATGGTTCCCTCCCTTCATCGTGAAAAGGGAACGGATGTCCTCCAGGCAACTTTCCTCCAAAGGACTTCAGAAAGCAGCATCTGCTGCAAGCTTCAGCCACCCTTTCCAGACGCTTTGAAGAAGAGGGAATTTCCTTCCTTCCCTGGCCACCTCTCCCGGACTCTCCACCCACAGAGCTGAGCTTGCCTGGCCCGCTCTGCTACGCTCCGCCGCAGAGTGCTAGGACAGATCTGATATACATAAATCAACATATTACTCATTTTCTAGCACTGCCTTTGACAGCTGTTACATGAGCACATTGTTAGAAACTGTCAAGCCATGATACACAGTGCCTTTTACAACATATGTTGACTTTTATCTAATGTAGTTCCATAATTAGCCCCAGGGAAAGTGAATCCGGGCACCCACCTGGCTCTGTGATCTCAGTTAACCTTTGCTTTGTTCTGAGAAACGTTGACAGGGTGGGGGTGGAGAACCAGGCAGCCAAGGCCCCAGGACTTGGCCTGGCCTAGGTAGGGGGAAGACTTCTCTCCCCGCTTCCTATCCACCAGCCCGTGAGAACAGGCAGCAGCCAGAGAAACCAGGGTCTGCAGACATGGGCAGCCTGCTCAGGGCCCTGGGCCTGGATGAGCTCTACGGTTACTGTGCGAGATTGTTCCTGGAACCTGTGCCATTCAACATGAAAGAACTAGAAAGGAAAAACCAAGTGCTGCTTCAAACATTCTTGGTGCTGTTCTACATTTCTCTTCCAGAAAAAGACACAACTTGCCATCTACACATGGCAAGAAAAGCATTTCGACTGAACTGCAGGACTCAACAGGTCATTTAGCTGAGCTTGTGGGCTTGGAGTAAGAGGGCTTGGACTCGGGCTCTGGCTCCTTCATTTGCTCAGAGTGACTGCAGAAGCCGGGCTTTTTGTGAGGACCTCCACTCCGTCCCGTGTGCTGAGACTAAGAGCAGCAGGTGTGGTCTGTGTCCCCATAGCTGGTGAGGTAGGAGTTGTTCTCTGTTTCTCTCCAGCCCAGAACTCCAGCTAATCAAGAAATATTTCTAATATATGAATGCACATACGTGGTCCTGTAACAAGACCAAGAGAGAAGATGTAGAGACATTTTGAAAATAGAAAATTTGTTCAAATAAAGCAACTGATTTTCTCCGCATCTGGTTTTGGCAGCCAGTCACTATCTTAGAACCAGTGAGGCAGAATAAATCTGAAGGAATCTGAAAGTCATGAACTAGCAGCACAAGGGTTTTATGCATACACATGTTAAATATTTAACAGCAATTATTTCATAGATTCACCACATAGAACCACATCAACAACGGAGAAACAAACTCCCCGGAGGATCATCCGCAGGTAGCACTGTGCTTGTTCTCAGCCTGTAATTAAGAGTCTGGTCTAAGTGACCCGGGAGGATCAGTCCTGCCTTCTCCCTTCCGTGACCATCTGCCTCATGCAATGTCAGACAACCTAGGGGAATTCACAAGCCAATCAAGCACAGTACCTGAGCTCCAGGAATGCATTCTGCATGTCTCTCAAGTGGACCCTGAAGGTGCCGTAAAGACAGGACACTGTGCTTGGCCTTGGGGAGCTCAGTCCAGTGGGAAAGAGTCCAGTAGAATGGCAGTGAGGGACAGACACAAGGACAAATATAGAATTGCAAAGAACAGATACTTACAAAGTAGACGAGGCATGATTCAAAAAGGCAGAAAACTAGGAGATAAAGGTGTCACAGAAAATAAAGCAGAAGAAAGTCTTCAAGGTGGTTCCCTGCTTATCAGCAAAAATACCATGAAAATTTCAAGATTTAAGGACTAAAACCAGTTCAGGAAACATACCAACCAGTGAGGAGTAAGTGATTTTATTGAAATGTTAACAATTAGGTGGCATTAACACTAAAGGACCTCATTTTATCAAAACATCTTTGCTCCCTTTTTAAATTTCATGCTACTATTTAAATCTGAAGAGGGCTGACTTTCCCAATCCAACAACTGTCTGTCAAAAGAAATTAATAGATATAAGTGATGTGGACAATCTGGAAAAACGAAAAGCCAGGTCTACTTCACGACAGATGTCAGAAGTCACAGGTGTTGCGCATTTCCTAGGACACCAACTGCCACCCATGGCTTATCCCTTCTGACGCCCCAGAGTCCTAAACCGAGAACTTTGGTTTCATGCCCTCTACAGATACGCTCAAGATTCAGCTATTTGCCGGGAGTGGTGGCTCACACCTGTAATCCCAGCACTCAGGAGGCTGAGGCAGGAGGATCGTTGCAAGTTCAAGACCAGCCTGGGCTACAAAGTGAGCTCAAGGCCAGCCTGAACAGCATAGTGAGACCTGTCTCAAAAAGACAAAAAAAAGATTCAACTATTTGAGGGAATGTCTCTTTTCAAGGGAAAACTGAATTGTCCACCTTCTCATCCTTGAGGCTGCTTTAAATTATACAAATTATATTATTTTACCATAAAATTACAAATACCAAATAAAGGTTTCACTGTTAATTAAAAAAAGAAGAAGGATCTTGAACCAGATGTCAGAAGGTAAAAATTATACATGCTTCGGGAATTCAGAAGGGGGAGGAAAAGGTCTATGTGGGACAGAGAGATTAAGGGGTGATTGATTTATAAGATATGAATTGAAGAGGACCTTGAAAGATTCAGGAAATCCGGAGAAGCTGGAGGCCTTTGGGGGAAGACTTCACAGTTAGGGCAAAGGCCTGAGCACCATGTGGCCATGTCTATTCTGTTTGTATCCAAGAGCAGGGCAGGAGGGGTGGAAGGGGAGGGCAGGGAAGAAATTTAGGATCAGACTGAGAAATGGCTCACATGGAACATGGGAAGATCTAACAGGAGGTGCCCAGGGTGACAGCAGTTCCCAGCCTGGACTGCAGAGTGCAGAAGCCGCTAGCTCTCAGGCTTCAGCACTTAGATAGAGAGAAGGGAGCTCAACCTGGGAAACAGAAAGGTCACTCAGTCACGAAAGCAATGTACCCAATATAAAAGAAGTCAGAAGCCATTTGCCCATCTCCCGTGGCATGGAAAAAACTCCCAGCACACTGCAGTATGCTGGGCTTCCTCAGATTGGCAAGCAGTATCTGAGTCAGATAGAGCTGGATCAAACACCAGATCACTCACCTCTGTCTGCCACGACCTCGTTTGGTTGCTAAACTCCTCTGAGCGTCCATTTCCTCATCTGTGCAGTGGAGAAATCGATAGCGCCTACACACAGCATTTCAAGTATATTAAAAGAAGTAACCCATGTAAATGGCTGACAAAGAGTAAGCACTCAGTGAGAGCCATCTGTGATGCTATTTTATTAACAAAAAATATGGCTCAATCAGGTCAGAAAAACATCTGCAAACAAAGAGCTTATAAAATAAATGCCTTGAGAAGTGTGAGTCACCAATGGAAATATGAAAAATTGCTTACCTGCACACATTAGTGAATTAAACAATCTGGTAATTGAAAATCAAACAATCTGACAATATTGAGTGAAGGGCAGAATCCCAAGATGAGCTCCAATTCCTACCTCCCCCCGTGTATGTCCCTCCCCTTGGGCGAGAACAGAACCTGTGAGTAGGACACCAACCCTGTGACGAGATTAGCAGCTTCTAGTTCAACTTATGCCAGGTCCCCAGCTTATCAAAGCTGCCTTTCGAGGAAAGGCAAGGGTCAGAGAAGACAGTCCCCGATGCTCGTGAGGGTACAGCCCATACGAGACCTACAGCTGCAGAGAGGTGAATCCTCCCGATACCTCCTGAGCTTGAGACAGAACCCCAAGTCAGCTGGGACCCCTGGCCCACACCTTGACTGGTCCACACCTTGACCAGAGCCTTGAGAGACTAAGTCAAGGACCCTGGCAAACGGCACCCAAACTCTGATCCATGCAAATGGTAAATTAAGAAATTTAAAGTCTGCCTTGCAAGCATGCGGTCTAGAGTTTGATCCCTGGTACTGATTAAATAATAATAATAAATAAAGTAAAAAAGAAATTTAAATTGTTTCAAGCCACCAAGTGCATGCTGATTTGTTAAGCAGGAATAGACAATTACACCAAGTGCTGGCAAAAATAGGGAGAATTAAGAAATTTTATCCTCCAATGTGAGTTTCATCTTGCTATCACTGTGACAAAATACCTGAGAAAAAAGAACTTAAAAGAGGAAAGGTTTGTTTTGGCTCACAGTTTTGACAGTTTCATTCCATGGTTGGCCAGCTCCAGTGTCTTTAAGCCTATAATGAGGTAAATAATATGGCGAAGAGAGTGAGGCAGCTTCTTGCCTCATGGAGGCCAGGAAGCATCGAGAGAGGAAGCAAGAGAAGAAGGGGCCACGAGCCAGACATACCCTTTTTAGACCACAGCCGGTTGACCTGCCTCCTACTGTCACCCACAATAATCCACTCAGCGATGAATCCATCTATGAGTGGTCCATTGATGAGTCAGGCCCTCCAGTGCTTCCCAAGGCCTGACCTCCTCACCCAACATGAGCCCATTTGGGAACATTTCAGCCCTGAACCATAGCGACCATGCTTTGGAGTTTCCTTGGACTCAATCTGGAGAGAATTTTGACATTATGTGCTAAAGTCTGGTGTGCACATTGCCCAGTCCATCTCCAGGACGCTTTGGTGCACAGCTGAGATAAATTCCTGCACAGGTATATGTGTGCCCGGGGTCCACAGCAATGTGGTCTCAATAGTCAGACATTAAGAGCAACCTAAGTCATATGAATAAACAGTTATGAGAATAAACAGATGTAGTATTTCAGAAAATAGAATAACCAATCAGTAACAAAAGATGAACAGACTGCATTTATAAGATAATATGGATAAATCTCAAAAAAATAATATGGTGTATAAAGAAGCAAGATGGGAAAGAGTATATACGTTCTGCTTCTGCGAGGTTTGAAAACAGAAAAAAACTAGACTGTTCTTATTTAGGGAAGCTTTCTGAAATGTTAAAATTAAGGGTTTTATTAGAGACAAGGAAACAATTTCCTCAGCTTCAGGATAGTGATTATCTCGCAGTGGGGTAGGCGTGTTGAAGAGGGAAATGTGGGAACCTTCTAGGGTGCTGGCGCTGTTTGTTTCATAATGACTTTTTACAAAGGAACTCGCTTTGTAACCTCAGAAACTGTACACATATTTGCATGCATGCCCCTGTATGAAGGATGCATCTCACCATGAGCAGGAAGGCATGGGAGACTCCCAGATGGCAGATCTTACCCTTTACCTGAGAGGCCCACCTGAGGAAGTCCTGGGCACACAAGGTGAGAATCTCCCTGAGGTGTGGGAGCTCAACATGGGCGTCAGATGTCCCCCAGCCTGCCTGGCCCTCTCCAAGGCTCAGCGTGACTTCCCAACCCTCCCCACGCCCGCAGAGCCATCAGCTTCCTGACACCTGTGCCCGCCCTGCAGCTGCCAGGGGGAGGAGGGAGCTGTCAGGAGCAGTCACTGGCAGCAGACTAATAATAAGATTCATTTCTCTGAGACTCCCAGGACACAACCCAAGGAGGCTGGAGAATGCTAATGCTACCTAGCAGGGCTCTGGGGCTGGTTACTTATTTTTATTTTTTAAGGTCAATTGTTTCAGGTTCCTCCACTTATTAGAGGAGGAATCAGTGGGAAAAGAGCACATGGCTATATTCTAAGCCTAAAAGAAAAAAAAGACAAGAAAGAGGAACTCATCCACCCATCATGTCTAAATGCTCTTTTCCAGGGACCGTCCGAAGGGTCTAGGGGCAGGATCAAGACCTGGCCATCCTGGGCTTAGGTTCAGACAGCCTGAGTCATGAAATCAGAGCACAGATTTCGGGGGCTTCCTGGGCTCTCTCGTGGCTCCAGATCAAACTGGAAATCTATGGCTCTCTTCCTTCTCCACCGTCACTGTGCAATGAATCACCACACTCAGAGGCTTTGTGAAATGCAGCTCAGGGTCACAAAGCTCCACAGCTCAGAGTCTGGACCAGGCACAGCTGGGTCCTCAGTTCAGTGCCCGCCAGGCTGAAGCCCAAGCTTTGACGAAGGCTGTGGCTGAGTAGAATTTCCTCTTGCACTCCTGTGACAGTGGCAGCGTCTGGTTCCTTGCTGTTGTGGGATTGGGGTTCTGGCTCCCTTGCTAGTTATTGAGCGGGAGTCACTCATTGCTCCTAGCAGCTGCCCACACTCTGTCACAGGTCTCCCTCCATCTTCAAGGTCAGTAACAAATGTTTTGTGTGTCTAATACCCTTGTGCTGCAGATCTCTGGATGTGTGTGTGTGTGTGTGTGGGTGTGTGTGTGTGTGTCCAGATCAACAAAAAATCAAACAAACTCTGTGCTTCTAGAGGGCTTACGTGGGTAGTGCAGCCCACCTGAACATTCTCCTGGCTGTGGTCCCTGATCTGATGCTCTGCATACACGAAACCCTCTGCACAGCAGAAGCTAGATTCATGTTTTGACTAAATGGGGAAACATGGGTACACAAAAGGCTGGGAATCATGGGAGATCACCTCAGAATGCTGCCCTCATCAGTCATCAGATGTTCATATTGTTATTCTGAACACAGAACTCACAGGGAAGCAAACAACGCAATGTGCCCGAGAGATGAGGGGTGCCAAGGGATCTGCATGCAATAAAGAGATTTATTAACTGTTTTTTGTGTGGGTACATCATCATGCCAGGCTTTTATTGTTTTTGGTTGTATAAGTAACACATGATCATTGTGGATAAATGAAAAAATGGGAATAAACCAAATGAAAAAGTAGTTAAAACAATTTAAACTGTCATCTCCACCCTTATTATGTAGGTGCACTAACTTTTCTCTGTGCATACATTTGATATTTTTCTATGAAATGGGATTTTATACATTCAATAGGTCTATACATGTTGCAATCTTCAGTTTAGAGTCTGTCTTAGTTGTGTTTCTCCTTGCCGAGACAACATACCTGACACCCAAAGTTAAAGGAGGGAGATTTATTAACTATTAGAGTCCAACCACACGTTAGAATTGAAATAAGAGCTTCCCTTCCCCCACTTGCTCAACAGACCCGGCAGGTGCTGTGGTGGCAGGCTCACCTGTGACATGTCTGGTTTAAGAAGCCTGTAATATCCATTGTTCAACAAATGTGATCTACTGAGGGTGTCACTGATGATTCTAATATAAACAAGGTGCAGTGCTGAATGGGATACGCATCTATGGGAATTCAGAGTAAAGCAACAGCTTCCTGGGCAGGAAGAAATTGGTAAGGCAGCACCTTTGCAGATAAGGAGACAGTGGGCCGCTTGTAACTCCAGAAGACCGGGGAATCTAAGGAAAATGGTTCGTGGGTTAGAAAAGCTGAGGGAAACAAAATCCCAGTGGTCAGGAAGGATAGAGAACATTTGCATGACAATACAAAGCCCACAGGAGCTAGGAAGGGGCGCTGTGGAAGATGGAACATGGAAGACGCGCAGGGCAGATCTGGAAGGATCTTGAAGGGCAGTGAAAGCACTTA
Source organism: Hydrochoerus hydrochaeris (assembly GCA_004027455.1). Lineage (NCBI taxonomy): Eukaryota > Metazoa > Chordata > Mammalia > Rodentia > Hydrochaeridae > Hydrochoerus > Hydrochoerus hydrochaeris. The sequence goes on along the minus strand of PVLA01011416.1, from coordinate 42,861 downwards.
CTAGGATGTGACTCGCCAGCCAGATCTCCACTCTGGGGAGGTGAGTTAATAACTCCATTCATTTACTCCTCTGATATTTATTGAACGTCCAGTATGTAAACCTAGGCACTGTTTACAACACACAAGCGAAAATCTGGTTTCGTGACATTTTCATTCGAGGGGAGAAGACAACAATAAACAAGAAAATTAATAAATAAACAAGACAATTTCAAATAGCCATAAGTGTTAGGAGTAAGAAAGTAAATCCAGGCAGAGTAACGGAAATTAGGAGCTCTTAAATTGCACGGTCAAAGAAGGCTCCCTGAGCTGTAACAGGAGGTGGCAGGTCCAGGCTACTCTCCCAGCAAGGAAGCACCCAGGGTGCCGGCGTGGAACACACAGGAGCAAAGCCCGCCACAGCTGTCATGTGGGAATGAGGGGCTGCAGAGGAATTCAGAGAGATTGGTCTGGCCAGATGGCAGAGGCCTTTTCTGGCCTCAAACAGTAGCTTGAATTTGATTTTAAATGTTGTGAGAAGCTCCTGGAAGTTTCTGCTTAAAGCAGAGAGCTGAGATTACTTGATCAGACTGAGGCTGAGAATCTTCAGGAAGGCAGAGAGGTTATCGCTGTCATCCGAATGAAAGGCAAAGTCCATGGGCATAGCTGAGCAGGGGTCAGTCTGGGATCATATTTAGAGAGAACTGAAGGTCACTGATAGACTGAATGAAGGTACAAGAGAAAGGAGAAACTAACATCAGAGGAAGATGAGGCTACAGGAGGGCGGCCAAGGAAGAGCCACTGCCCCTGTATGCGGGAGGAGACAGGAGCAGCAAGAGGGCGGAGCAGTGGGGGCGCTCCATGTGCAGCTCCCGTGGTGCAGAGGAGGGATTTCCTGAGTGGTCTAAGAAGGAAGTCTAGTCAGAATGGCACCACAAGAGAGACGGACGGGGAAGTCAAGCCCAGTATACAAGAGTAGATGACATGGTTGTGGACATCAGGCCCCACAAGTGCTGCTGCATGAAAGAAGGAAGAGCCATCAGAGGGCTTCATGAGCTGCCCCCTGCTGCGGCAAAGTGGCCAAGCGAGACCCTGCTGGCTGCTAGGTCATCTCCACAGCCCGCCACCATGCATCCGCACATCCTCCGACAGCAGCCAGCGCCTGAGCTCTGCACACTGACACACGGGCATGAGTAGTATGTCAGAGCTTGCAAGCGTGAGCATTTGAAGAGTTCAGGTAAAAAGGATCCAGGGCCCACGTGGTTGTCCAGAGAATGAATAGAAGCAGACATTCTTCACCTGCACTAGTAGCATAGTAAGTGGTGGGTTCCCCAGCCATGTGATTCAGGGACCTTTGTAGGCTGGGGCTACACCTGACCTTTGGCCCAGCCCTCAACTCTTTAACACCCTCAGTTCCTTACATTCAGCTCATCCAAAGTAGAGCGCATGAGTTCACTACTGGACCGCTCCTCCCTCCTCTGGTCTCCATGTGGTGCTAGGCCTACACCACACATGCACATGCACGCACACATGCATGCACACTTTCTGATAACCTTTGAGTCCTTTAGAATAAAGAATGTTAAAGGAAACAGGCCCTCATTCTAATACAATTCCTTTATAACTAACCAATTTCTTTCTTTTGTCACTTTATTTTTTCTTTGTATCCTTGGCATGTTGTGACTTTCCTGTGTGCTATTGTGATACTGATTTCTCTCTGTATGTATTCTCAGTTTTGGGAACTACACTGACTGTGAAGGTGTGTATCTATTAGTTTGTTTTCTGTTACTGTAAGGCTGTCTTAATAAGAAAGCAGATTTGTTTAACTCACAGCTTTGGAGGCTGAGAATGTGAGATGGGGGCTCCCTTAGTTGTCCTGCAATGACAGTGATTGCATGCAAGCAAAGGTCACACACAGGACAGGAGCCAGGGCCAGAACTTGGGTTAGTGGCAGATCACTTAGATTTGTTAGTATGGTAAGGCCCTGGGTTCAATCCTCAGCAGTGCAAAAAAAATGAAAAAGAAAAAACAAGACAGGAGCCAGAGAGGGCGATCCAGTGTCAGCCTGCCTGCTGCATAACATCTCGCCTTTGTTATTTTCACAGAAGTCTGGAGAACTCTGCCCTAGTTCCTTCAAATACAGACCCCAAACACAAGCGCCTCCCGCTGTACCCCGCTTCTCAGACTGCCACGCCCGCACCACTTTGCCAACACGTCAGCCCCGCAGCCACACTCAGAGCACAGCAGTGTGTTTTTCTTTAACTTTAGAGAAGTCCAGTTACCCTCCTTCTCCTCTGCCGTTTCCTTCCTTGTACCTTGTATCCTGCTCTCTCCTGGGTTAGTCTTCCTTTTTAAATTAATAAATTACAGCAGCTTTAGGTTCATAGAAAAACTCAGCACAAGGCAAAACAGTTTGGCATGTCGCCTGCACCCTCTTACACGTGGCCTCCCTGCTGTGACCACCACCACAGAGGGCACTTCCGTTCTGCTGAGGAACTGACCCTGGCGCACTGCTGCCCCTCAAGGCCCACGGTTTACCTGTGGGTTCAGTCTTGGTGGCGCACATCCTGTGAGTTTCCCGTAATGCAGGGGGCACATGCGTGACTGCAGTACATATGGATTATTTTTACTTTTCTAAAAATCACCTGTGTTCCACCTCTTTACCCCTCTCCTGACAACTGCTGGCCTTTTTATAGTCTCCACGGTTCTGACTTTTCCAAATGTTGTGTAGATATTTGTAGAATAAACAGTGTGTGACCTTGTCTAAGGTGCTTCTTCTTATCCTTAGCAACACGCCTATATGGTTCCTGTATATGCTCATGACCTAACAGTCCATTCTTTCACAGTGCTGAGTAATATTTCATTGTTTAGATATATCGTAGTTTACTTATCCATTCATGTACCAAAGGACATCTTGGTCCCTTCTAAGTTCTGACAATTGCAAATAAGCTGCTAAAAGTACAATATTCATATTTTTGTGTGGACATGAGTTCTCAGTTCATTTGGGTAAATGCAAAGGGGCATAAATGCCTGGCCATATGATGAGAGTATGCTTACTTTTGTAAAACTGTCTTCCAGAGCAGCCACGCTGCTTCGCATTCACTTCTGTGATGAGTAGAGTTCCTCTCCCTCTTAGCCTCGCCACTATTTTGTACTCAGTGTTTGAGATTTTGGACAGCCAAAAAGGTATATTTGGTATCTCGGATTCATTTTAATTTGCAATTCCCTAATGAAATATGATGCTAAACACCTTTTCATATGCTTATTTGCCATCTGTTTACCTTTTAGGTGAGGTGTCTGTTGAGATCTCTGACCCACTTTTTATTCCGGTTTCAACTTCTTACTGTTGAGCTTTAAGAGTTCTCTGTTTATTTGGGATGCAAGTCTTTTATCAGATGTGTCTTTTGTGAATATTTTCTTTTTTTTTATTTAAAGAGAAAAAAACAGAAAAAAAGGTAGAAATGTTACAGAATTTCAAGAAAAGAAGATAAACAGTAAGAAATCACTAGTTGATACATTACATATTGTTCTTTCTTTTAGAAATAGTTTTTCAAATTACAAAATTAAAGCACACAAAGTGCACACTCAAGCAATGAGATTGCAAACAGATCTGTTCAACAATCCAACAAGAACCTAGAAATATGGTCATCAATCCCACACACCTAAACATACATGCAGCTATATCTTTTATAGCGCTTCCTATTTCCTCTTTTTTTACAATAGCAATTATACATTTTTAAAATTTTATTTAAAGAGAAGAAAAAAAAGCAAAACAGAAAAAAAGGTAGCAACAATACAGAATTCTAAAAGAAAGAAAGAAAGAAAAAGAAAGAAAAAAAGGAAAATGAGAAAAAGCCCCACTAAGAAATCAGTAATTTATAAATTACATACTGTCATCCTGGATGTAGTTGTTCAAGTTACAATGTTAAAGGGTACATAGTAAACATTCAAACAGTCAGGCTACAAACAGTTTTGCTCAAAGATCCAACAAAGATTCAGCAATATAGTCATCTATTTTACACACTCAAACATACATGCAGTTATATCCCTTAGAGCACTTTCTTTTCCTCTCTTTTTTACAATAGCAATTACACATTTTGGTTTTATTACACTTGTAGTTCTTATTTACTTTTGCACTAGAGACACAATATGATATTTATAAATATGATTCTTATTTATTTCACTAATGAGGATAGTCTCAAGTTATCTCTATTTGCCTATGAAGGCCTCAAGATCATCCTTTTTATAACTGACTAATATTCCATTGTATAAAAATGCCACATTTTTTAATCCACTCTGCATTTGATGGGTAGCTTGGTTATCTCCAGGATTCATGCTGCTATGAACATGGGTGCACATATATCACTGTGATATGAACTTTGCAGTTCTTCAGGGCAAATACCCAAAAGGGGAATAGCTGGATTGAATGGGGCTTCCAATCTTGGTCTTCTGAGAAATCTCCATATGGATTTCCATAATGATTGCACCAGTATACATTCCCACCAATAGTAAAGCAGTGTTCCTTTTTCTCTGCAGCCTCACCAACATTTGCTATCAGTTGATTTCTTGATGGCAGCTATTCTTTCCAGAGTGAGATGGAATCTCAATGTTGTTTTAATTTGCATTTCTCGAATGACCAGCGATGGCTAACATTTCTTCATGTATTTATTTGCCATTTGTATATCTTTCTCTGAGAACTGTGTGTTCCTCTCAGATGCCCATTTTTGGAGAGGGTCTTTGAATTTGGGGGCTTGATGTTTTTCAATTCTTTATATGTTCTGGACACAAGTCCTTTGTCTACGTGGTTGCTGGCTAAAATTCTTTCCCAATTTGTGGGTTTTCTTTTCACTCGGTTGGCGATTTCCTTTGAAGTGCAGAAACTTTTCAATAATGTGAGATCCCATTTGTTGATTCTTTGAAGTGTTTCCCGTGCAGTTTGCATTTTGTTGATGAATTCTCTGCCTACTCCTATGTCTCCAAGACTTCTACCTACCTTGTCTTCCAGTAGATTTAGTGTTTCTGTTTTAATATTGAGGTCTTTGATCCATTTAGACTTTAGTTTTGTGCATGATGATAGGCTTGGATCTAGTTTCAGTCTTGGGCATGTAGAGAGCCAATTTTTCCAACACCATTTATTAAAGAGACTATCCTTCTTCCAGTGGACATATTTAGCCCCTTCGTCAAATATCAGGTGGCTGAGTGTCTTTGTAGTTGTGCTTGCATCTTCTAATCTGTTTCATTGATCCTCAGGTCTATTTCTTTGCCAGTACCAAACTGATTTTATCACTGTGGCTTTATAGTACTGTTTCAAGTCAGGAATTGAGATGCCTCCTGCCTTGCTTTTGTTGCCTAGAATTGCCTTTGCTATTCTAGGTTTCTTCTGTTTCCAAATGAAATTTAGGAGTGTTTTCTCTAGATCTGTGAGGTATGTCAATGGTATTTTGATTGGGATTGCGTTAAATCTGTATAACAGTTTTGGGAGTATGGCCATTTTCACAATGTTGGTTCTTCCTAACCAAGAGCAAGGAATGTCCTTCCATTTTCTAATATCCTCTTCAATCTCCTTTTTCAGTGTAGTATAGTTTTCAGCATATAGGTCTTCTACATTTTTAGTTAGGTTGATTTCTAAGTATTTCATTTTTTTACATGTTATTGTAAAGGGCGATATTTCCATAGTTTCCCTCTCAGTGAGTTTTTTGTTTGTGTGCAGGAATGCTATTGATTTTTGAGTGTTGACTTTGTATCCAGCTACACTGCAGAATTTGTTTATTACCTCTAGTAGTCTTTTAACTACTAGAGGTCTTCTATATAGAGTATCATGTCATCTGCAAATAGTGATAATTTAACTTCTTCCTTTCCTATCTTTACTCCTTTTACTTCTCTCTCTTGTCTGATTGCACTGGCTAGTGTTTCCAGAACTATATTGAAAAGGAGTGGTGATAGTGGACATCCTTGTCTTGTTCCTGATTTTAAAGTGAAAGCTTTCAGTTTTTGTTCATTTAGTATAATGTTTGCTGTTGGTTTGTCATAGATGGCCTTTATAAGGTTGAGGTAGACACCGTGTATTCCGAGTTTTTGAAGAGTTTTTATCATGAACATGTGTTGTACTTTGTTGAAAGCTTTTTCTGCATCTATTGATATCACCATGTGGTTTTTGTTTTTGGCTCTGTTGATGTGGTGCATTAGATTTATTGATTTGTGTATGTTAAACCATCCCTGCATTCCTGGAATGAATGCCACTTGGTCATGATGTATAATCTTCTTGATGATTTGCTTCATTCTATTTGCCAGTATTTATTGAGAATCTTTGCATCAATTTTCATTAGTGAGATTGGCCTATAGTCCTCTTTTTTGGTTGGATCTTTCCCTGGTTTTGGTATCAGAGTAATACTTGCCTCCAAGAATGATTTAGAGAGGATTGCTTTCTTCTCAATTTCATTGAAGAGTTTAAGGAGTACTGGCATCAAATCTTCTCTAAATTTCTTGTAGAATTCAGCTGTGAATCCATCAGAACCTGGGCTTTTCTTTGTTGGTAAGTTTTGAATTATATTTTCAGTTTCAATAGCTGATATTAGGTTGTTCAAAATTGCTATATCTTCTTGGTTGAGCTTCGGTAGTTCATATGTTTCTAGAAATCTGTCCATTTCCTCTGTGTTTTCCACTCTATGTGAGTAGAGGTTTTCAAAGTAGGTATTCATGATCTTTTGAATTTCCATGGGATCTGTAGTAATTTCTCCCTTTTCAGTTCTTCTTGCATGTATTTGGGTTTTTTCTTTCTTTCTTTTGATAAGGTTAGCTAGGGGTTTGTCAATTTTGTTTATTCTCTCAAAAAAAACCAGCTTTTCAATTCATTAATTCTTTGTATTGTTTTTTTAGTTTCAATTGCATTGATTTCTGCTCTAATCTTTACAATTTCCTCTCTTCTATGAGCTTTGGGTTTAGCTTGCTCTTCTTTTTCTAGAAGCTTGGGATGGAGCATTAGGTTGTTTATTTGTGCTCATTCTGTTTTCTTGATATGACAATTTATTCCTATATATTTCTCTCTAATGACTGCTTTCGTTGCATCCCACAGATTACAGTATGTTGTTTCCATATTTTCATTGAATTGTAGGTATTGCTTTATTTCTTCTTTAATTTCATCTGTAGCCCACTGGTTGTTCAAAAGGCTGTTATCTAATTTCCATGTATTTATGCAGATTTTACAATTTCTTTTGCCATTAATTTCCAATTTCAGTGCACTATGCTCAGATATTATGCATGGTATGATTTCAATACCTTTGCATTTACTTAAGAATGTGTAATGGGATAATATATGGTCTGTTTTGGAGAATGTCCCATGCAATGCTGAGAAGAATGTGTATTCTGATGTGGTTGGGTGGAACATTCTGTAAACGTCTATTAAATCCAATTGCGCACAGGTATGATTCAGTTCTGTTGTTTCTTTGCTGACTTTTTGTCTAGTTGATCTATCTCTTTGTGACAATGGGCTATTAAGATCTCCTGTTATAATTGTGTTCTTGTGTATTTGGTTTTTCATGTCCATTAGTATCTGTCTTATATAGTTGGGTGCTCCTGTATTTGGTGCATATATATTTATAATTGTTAGTTCTTCCTCTTGAATTTTTCCACTAACAAGTATGTAGTGACCTTCTCTATCTCTTTTAATCATTTTAGGTTTGAAGTTCATGTTGTCTGCAAATAGAATAGCTACCCCTGCTTTTTTCTGGGTTCCTGTTGCATGGAATACTGTTTTCCATCCTTTGACTTTTAATGTATGAGTTTCCTTTTGGATCAGATGTGTTTCTTGTATACAGCATATTGTGGCATCCTATTTCTTGATCCATTCTGTCAAGCTATTTCTTTTTATAGGTGAATTGAGGCCATTTATATTTATGGATGTCACTGATATGTACTGGCTTGACTTTGCCACGTTATGTTCCTACCCTTTCTGCTTTTCCTCTTATTTAATTGCTTATCTTACTTGACGGTTTCTTTCTGTTGTTGTTTTGGGGATTGTGGTCATTTTTATCTCTGTCTAGTATGTCTTTCAGTACTCTTTCTAGGGCTGGTTTGGTGGACATGAATTTCTTCAGTTGTTCTTTGTCATGGAAGTATCTTGTTTCTCCATTAAATTTGAATGAAAGTTTTGCTGGGTACATCAGTCTGGGTTGAAGGTTGTTTTCTTTCAAGACTTGAAATACCTCACTCCAAGCTCTTCTTGACTTGAGGGTTTGTGCTGAAAAGTCTGCTGTGATTCTAATGGGCTTTCCTTGATAGGTGACTTGTGTCTTTTCTCTGACAGCTTTTAGTATTCTGTTTTTATGCTGTATGTCTGAGATCTTAATTATTATGTGTCTGGGTGTGGATTTATGTTGATTGTGACTGTTTTGTGTTCTATATGCCTCACTTATCTGCATATCAGATTCTTTCCCCATGTTTGGGAAATTTTCTGCTATTATTTCTGTAAATACTTTACATATTTTGCCTGGACTCCTGTATCTTCACTAATGCCCATTATTCTTATATTGCTGCTCTTGGCATCATCATGGAGCTTCTGGATTGTCATTTCATGCTGCTTTGTTATTTTTAAAAGTTCTATCCTTTCCTAATCACTAATTGTGATCCTGTTCTAAAGGTCCAAAACCCTATCCTCAGCTTCCTTTAGGCATTTTTGCATGCTTTCAGTAGAATTTTTTGTTTCTTGGGTGTCTCTTTGAGTTTGTTTCATGAATTCTGCATGTTTTCTATATTTTTCATTCAAAGTTTCAATCAGTTTCCCATGCTCATGTACTTTTTTCTCTAGTTCTTCTTTAGCTGCATTCAACAACTTTACTAAAGTTGTTATTTCTAGCTTTACATGGGAGACTACTTCTAATTTGATTTCCTCTATAGCCTGATGCAGTTGTTTTTTTATTTCACTCACTATCTTTTCAGAGATTCCCGGTGTGTTACTTTTGGGGTCCTCTATTTCAATGTCTCCTATACTTGCTTCTGGTGAACTATATGTTTGAGTCTCCATTTTGCTTTTTTGTTTTGTCATTTTCATTCTGCCTCATGTTTTCTATGTGTAGGAGGGGATCACACACACTCTTTTCCGACTCACCAAAGTCTTACAGTTAGTTGGAGGGGGTTTTACTACTGGCCCTATTTATCCCCTTATACATCTCTATTTTAGGGGCATACTCACCACCCTGACACAGTTAATCAGCTGTAGTCCAAGGTTTGCTGCCTGGGAGCAAAGTTCCAAATTTTTTCACACTAACTGGAGCCTGCTGAGGTCTTCTGATGTTCCAGGTGGGAGGGTGGGCCCAGCAGAAGCAGTCCAGGGCAGTTTTCAGTCTTGGGCGGGCCTCCTCGATGTTCCCAGTGGCAGGGCAGGCCCTGAGGGGAGGTTCCAGGCAGCCTATGCCTGAGGCGGGCTTCTGCTAAGTTCCCGGTGGCAGGGTGGGCCCATGGGGGAGGTTCCAGGCAGGGTTCCGCTAAGTTCCTTTGCAAATATTTTCTATTAATCTGCCACCTGACTTTTTCATTCTTTTTTTTTTTCATTCTTTCTTGTCATCTTCAAAACAGCAGAAGTTTTTCATTTCAACGAAGTCCAATTATCAACTATTTCCTTTCTGGACCACACCAAACCCAAGGCCATCTAGCTGTTCTTCTAGTTTAGTTTCTAGTTTTATAATTAGATCTATGATCTACGATCTATTTTGAGATCATTTTTGTCAAGAGTGTAACATCAGGGTCCAGACTAACTTTTTGCATGTGGCTGCCCATGTGTTCCAGCACCACTTAGTAAAAAGCCCCTCTTTTCTACACTTTGATCTTTTGTCAAAGATTATTTGACTGTTTTTATGTAGTTCTATTTCTGGTACTCCATCTTATTTGTTTTTATATTTGTTCTTTCTCCAGCACCACACGGTCTTGGTTTTTGTGACTTCATAGGAAGCCTTGAGATTAGGCAGCATCGGTCCTCTCTCTCCTTCAGTTCTATGCTGGACATCCTGGGTCTTTTGCCTTTCCATCTCACATTAGTATTGGCTCATTAATATTTGCAAAATAATTTACTCTGATTCAGATTATTTCTGCTCGGGCATGGTGGCAAACACCTTTAATCCCATTACTCTGGGAGGCAGGAAGAGGAAGGACAGATTGGAGCCCAATCTGGGTAACCTAGTGACATGGAAAGACCCTGTCTCAAAACAAAAAATTAATTGCATAATCTAAAAACTTAGAATATAGTTCAGTGTGAAGATCCTGAGTTCAATCTCCAGTGGTCAAAAAAAGTTGTAAATATAAATCATTTATTTATAAAATATAAACTCTATAATACATAATTTATATAATATAGTTTACATTTAAGTAACTATATATTTTATAAACAGTTTGTTTGGTGAAGAGTTGCGGATGGAAACCCTATGGTCTGAAAACTCTGCCGTCTCACCTGGAAAAGGACGAGATGCTGTGCCCTCCTGCCCGCTGTGACGCCACCCCTGCCCCGCCCAGTGGCCACCACAAGGAGAGAGTCACTTAGCCCTGTCACGCAGAATCAGACAGTTCTGAGAGTCCTTCGGTTCTACGCAGCCGGGCTGACCTTAGACCCCGGCTCTTGCCTCTCTCTGTCTTGCTTGCTTCACCCACTTCGATATTCTTTCCCTTCATAAGTAGATTTCACAGTAACTTCAGCGCAAGCTCTTCTACACGACTGAACCCATAGCGTGGTTTTACTTACCATTAGAATCGGAATAACAGCTGTTGCTGAGCACCACTGTGGGTCAGGCACAGACAAAGAAATCCTTCCCTGTGTCATCTCAGTTAACACTCACAGTGACCCCGTGGGAGGAGGCCGGCACTGTCAGTTATATCAGTTTCCTGTGACGTCTGTAACAAGTCATCACAAACTAGGCAGCTTCAAACAACACAAATGTATTCTCTGCCAGCTCCCCAGGCCAGAAGTCCCAAATCAAGGTCTCGCCAAGGGCACACTGCGCTTGACTCGCGCGCTCATCCCTCCACTCCACATGTTCCAGGAATGAGGAGGTGGACCTGTCTTTTTGTTCACTACCATTCAAAAAGCAAAAATTATGATGAATATAGAAGAAATCCATCAGCAGAAAGAAATTTAAATGGATAAGGTATCTCCAAGTAGAATAAAAATATAAACTAAATTTATCTCAATGTGGCCTATTAAAAATTAAAGACTTAAAATGTTGCCAAGAAAGAAATTGAAAAGGAATATACCAAGAAATTACCATTTCAGAGAAAGTTTAAGTCACTGTAATGATAGTAGACAAAATTGACCTTAGGGCAAAGTATTAGTAAGAATAAGTTGTAGCGTTAGTTATGATAGGTTAGACTTGGCTGTTTTAACAAAGGAACCCAGAGATTTGAGAACTTCGTCAATCAGTGGTCTGTTTCTCACGGTGCCTCCTATCCATCACAGACTGAGAGCAGCCGTGCTCTCCGTTACGTTGCCACTGGACCAGGCTAACCAGTTGTTCTCTGTCTAACCCACTGCAGGTCACAGGGAAGAAGAGAAGAAAGTGACACTAGGAATCACCCACTGTCTCCTGCGTCGGTTTGAAAGAGACGCTTCTCACTAAGCTTATTTCACACAACTGTAATCTATGTCTAAGGGAAAGGAATATAACAGTCACCAGCAGGGGGAGAGGAATGGTTTCACGATGGTATAATTTACCATAATGGCCATCAAATTATTAACAATCAACAAAAATTCACCAGGAAGGTATGACAATTGTTATTTTAAGCATAAATCATAATTTAGTCTCAAAATATTTTTCGGTTGACAAAATTGCACTTGGAAGATGACAATTTGCAATCATACTTAGATTTTTGCGTGTTTCTACCCAAAATGGTAAATAAAGAAGATGGAATTAATAAAGATATTAAACATATACATACAATGGAATACTGTTCACCATTTAAAAAACAGAAAACACTACCATTTGTGTCGATATGGATGAAGCTGGAGGAAATTAATTGCATTAGTGACCTAAGCCAAGTACAGAAGCGAAATAGTGTTGACTCTCACTTACACATGGAAGGTAAAAAGCGGAACTGGAAACAGTTTAGAACGGTAGTCATCGGGAACCGGAGAGAAATGAGTTGTTACTCAACGGGTACAAAATTTCAGTTTTGCAAGCTGGTCATCAAGTATGGGAGCCACGTGAGCTCTAGGTATATGCTCTGTGATTGTGATGGCTGATTGCCATGTCAGCCTGATGAAAGAAGCCAAACTAAATGGGGTCAGCAGTCCAACACTTCAGGGTGTGGAAGACCCACCCTAGGAGAGCTCTGGCTTGCTGGATGATACAAAAGGACAACGAGGAAGGGCAGATCTGCTTCTGCTTTTTCAGAGGAGCTCCAGTCTTTGCCTTCACCTGGGACGCCGCCTCCTGGCTTCCGGCCTAGACACTTCAGCCCGGTGTAGACCCTTCAGCCTCTTGCACGCGGGACACTGCTCAGAGCTTGGGGCCTGGATCTTTCAGGTCGCAGGGTGCACGCAGACCCTCTGCAGCCTCCTCGTCCAACTCTGTGGGAGGCCACTGTGAGTCTATCTTATAAATTCTTATATATTTGTATATCTTGTGTTGTATTTATTTCTCTAATAAACAATGAATCATACAATAATATAGTATTTACAGTTAACAACATGGTATTGTGCACTCAAAATTTTTTAAGAAGCCAGATCTCATACTAGGTACTCTCATCCCAAACACACACGCATACATCCACAAGGAAATTCCTGACAGATGTATATTACCTTGACTGTAGTGATGACTTCACAGTGTAAGTCTATATCCAAACTTATCAGATTATACACATTAAATCGTACACTAGGTTTTTGGATATTAATACCTCAATAAAACTTTTAAAGACAAAAATAGTAAAGACTCATTCAACAAAGTAAGCAAGTTTGATCGAACAGATATGCGTATAGAATTCTGCACCAAAAACCAAAGAACATACACAGATCACTTATTAAACTTGATCTTGAGAATATCTCAGAAATTTTAAAAGTATCACTATTTTATAGAACAAATGTTTTGACAAATAATAGTTAACCAAGAAGTAACAACAAAGAGACCAAAATAGTTCAAGAAATCCATATATGCATTCTTAAATTATCCTTTGTATACAATATACTTAGAATTGAATAGAAATAATTATTAAAACTTACAAGATATAGTGAAAGTTGGATGTAGAAGTAAATGTATAAATTTAAAGTGCATTTATTAGAAAATACAGATTAAAAATACCTAAATATCAAGAAGGTAAAAAAAATACTTAGGTAATACCTAAAGAAAGTTTTTTTAAAGCATATAATAAAAAGTAACAACAAAATCAATTTGGAGAAAACAAAGAATTAAAACCAACAAGGTATTCAGCAAGTTTGTCACAGATAAAATAGATTTCTAAAAATCTACTATGCAACCAGCAAAAATAGTTTTAAAGTGTTTTAAATTTCAAAGATGACCAAAAAAGTAGAAATGCTAAGGATTAAAGAAAATAATAGCAACAAGGTTTCACTATTTGTTTATAGCTATGTGTAGAGTTTACCATCTCCTTAAAAATAGGTCCGGTGATAACATGGACGAATTGTAGATTTGTATAATCTAAAATGTTGAGCGAAAAAATATTATGGGCTGTTTCACAGAACAAAATTAATTCTATCATTTCATACAAAGGAGAACAGTGTCAAATGGCATAAAAATCTGGTAAAAATATAATTTATAAGCAGTGGATTTGGACAGTGGACAGAGAGGGAGAAAAAGAAGGCAGAGTGGGAAAAGTAAAAGGAAGACTAAACCCAGCACAGGGCCAGCAGCAGGACTGGCACACTAGTTGCTAAGTACCCAGGGACTCACTCTATTCTTTTCCCTCCCTGTGTGTGAAACTATTTTAATCTTTTGAAATTAAGAGGTACATGAATGGATATAAACAAATTGTGGACCTTAATTCTCAGCTCATTCCTGCATGTCAAAGTACCTTCTCCATGAACTGCAGTTAATACGCAGGAGAAAGAAGATGAGGTCTCTCCAACGTCACTGGAGTAAAACACAGTGAATCCGTAAGACTCAGAAAGCCGTCTTTGTCTCCCTCCAGCTGAGCTCTCGACTCTGCTTTTAACACGTCCATCCCTCCTTTCAGTCTCATCATCCCCTCTGGGCCCCTCAAAACCTTGCAGCCCAAATCTACTTGACCTTTCCGTTCCAGCACCTGCACCGGCCAAGTCTGTGGCTCTCGGGACAAATTCCCGAGACTGTCTAGGTGAACACAGCTACCCGGGTAACCTGGCCTTGGGTCAAATGTCCCCTCCTACCCCAGTCAGCCCTGGCTCAGAGAAAAGGAGTAGCATAGGCAGTAAGACTCTTCAGGTTTTGTGGGCCTCACAGGAGAGGTTTGGTTAAAACACAAAGGCCCCCACCCAGCCCATCGGCTTCCTCATGGTGAGGAGTCATCACAGAGACCCAGACCTTCTCGCCTGCCTGCTCAGAGGCGAGGGGCAGCACACGGGAGGCACAAGTGCCCCAGCCTGTCCTTCCAACCTGCTTCTCCCGAGATGCCGTCTCGGGAGCTGAATGAAGACAGTTCTTCACGTCGTTCTCAGCGTGGACCACACACTCGGTGCGTGCCAGCCAAGCCAAAGAGCACAGGACAAAGAAAAGTCTTCTGGGGAAACTTCTCACATGCAAAGACTGAGAAGTCAATGCAACACCGGAGCTCAGTGGGCAGCCAGACCCCAAACTCAACTAACTACCTCCACCTCTGATGCACACAGGCAAGCCCTTTCCTACAGCTCTTGTCTGGGTGAGTGACACTCCCCTCCCCTAGCCAGAAGCCCAGGCACAAACAAGCCTTCCCTCCCTCTCACCTAACCAACCGTGGGCTCTCCTGTCTCAGCCTCCTGAGAACCTCTCCATGTCTGGTCCCTGTCACCACACATCCATTTCAATTGTTTTTGTCCTTCTTGGGGGGTTCATCAAGAGATATTCACAGTTCAGACAACAGAACCCTTAAAGCTATGGCCCTGACTCATGCATCCATTCATTCATCATCCATGACATCTCCAGTGTGTCGGCCACTGTGATGGGCAGCAGACCCAGCCTGGCTAGGTCACTCACACCATCCCGGCAGAGGAGAAAGAGAACCATTAAAAATCAAACATGAAAAGTATCTGAACTGTGCGTTGGATGCATTCTCTAAAGGAAAAGAACAGTGGTCTGCATGGCTTATCCAGGGAAACACAGTTCTAACTGAGGCAGCCAGGAACGGGCTCTCTAGGGAGTGACCCCAGAAACCTTTCATCACCCCTTCACGTGGGTGAGACAACTCACACTTTCCACCGGACACCGCTCTGATCTCGGGAAACATCATGAAGAAAAGACCCTCTTGTCCCATTTCCCTTGGTAAATCATTCATCAGTTATCAGTTAAAGATCGCATATTCCGAGAGCCATACCTGAGCCCTGTAGAGCAGTCTGCCCAGGCCTGGGGGCCACATACATTTTCCCCCCTCATACCAAGCTCCCTGGCAACAGTCTTTTCAAAGACTGCTAGAACCTTGTCTTGTCTGTTTTGTATTGCTGTAACAAAATAACTGAAAGTGAGAAATTTACAGAGAAAATAAATCTACTTCCTGGAAATGTATTGATTACACCTCTGGAGGCTGGGAAGCTCAGTGTCAAGGACTTGGTCTTGACCTTCACATGTAGTAAAGACCTTGCTATTTTGTCCCATGGCCACAGATAGAACAGAGAGTGACAGAGAGCAACAGGCCAAAGTCATGGAATTGGCGCTAATCCATGCATGAGGACAAGCCCTTGACCTGAACTCCTGTCATCTGGGCACCGCCCAACACTGCAGCACTGGAGACACACTCAAATCATGCTAAGCTCCACTTACACAGGGAAATGTGTCCTGTTTCTTAGTATTTCACCAGAGCCTGTCTTATGAAACATACTTACAATATAACTGCTCAATAATCCAAGAAATGACTGATGGCCACTGTGTCTGCTTTGTAGAAAATCAGGACCTTCGATCACAAAAGATCCCAAAGTCCCCTATTCTTCCTCCCAAGTTGTCTTCCCCAAACAGTGTGACCTGTGTCTCCATCTTAACAGTGAGCTTCCCAAGGATGAGGACAGGAACCTATGCAGCCTGGAACTGCTTTTCCCGGCACAATCCAAACTCTACGTACAGTCTAGAAACCATGAAGTCCAGAGTCGGCAAGCGACCTGCCCAAAGGACCGCAACCGACTGAACTGCAACTGTGCTCATCCTGGTGCCTTCTGTCCCATTTCCTCAGCTGCAGTTTCACTGACGTTTATTCAAAACTCATGGCCACTCCGTCCTGCAAGCCATTCCACAACACCCAAGGTTCCCACTTCACAACGCTCGGTTTCCTTCCAAGAACCCTCTAGCCAGGCCCCCACATACCTCTGCCGGCCTGGCCGCATGCCTGGGGAAGCCCTGGGCTCCTCCTCGGCGCTGTGATCTCTATTATAGGGAATGAACGTGGAGCCAAAACCCACCAGTCACACAGGTCGGAGTGGGGAGCAGCGAGCTCCAGAAATGGAGTTGCTTCATTTCTCCAACTTCGGGGCAGCCTACAGCGACAAGTCCTCCGCTCTTGGCCACAGTCTGTCTTTGGGCAAAAGACAAGCAACTTTAGAGTAATATGGAAATCACTCCCCAAACATTTGCAAGCCTTGCAAGCCTTGGAACGGGTCCCAAACCAGATTCAATCGGCCCTTTCTCCCCCACACTGGCTGCCTCTAGCTGAGCCCATCGCACACAGTGAGGCCCAGTGAATGGGGTACACCTGATGAGTCCCCAGAAAGTCACCCTAGAAAGGAGGCGTGGGGGAGGGAAAGACACAGAGCCAGGCTGGGACAGCTGCCATCCCAAGCCTGCGTTTAACAGAGGCCGCTGCTTCATGGAAAAAGACCTTCAGCTAAAACACAAACTCACACAGCTGAGAAGCAGCACCGCCGGCCTGTGGAGCCCGTTCCTGAGACTGAAAACATTCCACTCCTCGGTGTTCGACCGGGAGGCCCTAGGGGCAGCTCTCGGGTGAGTGAATAATATTCCCAGTGGTGGCTGTGCCCCCCACTCTTCTCCCATCTCCTTTTCCCAGGAAACTAACTTGAAAACGGTCACTGGGTTCCAACCTCAGAGAAGACAATGAAATCTCAAAGCACCCATGAAAAAAGGCTGAAGAAACCCTCCACACACAGGCCTGTGTGCTCTGAAAATACAATAGCGCATGTGCATAATTCTGTCTCCCCTGAAGATAGGAGAACTGGGGGACTTGTGGGGGAGACCGTCAGAAGGACAAGAGAGGGACCGATGAATGTAAGGCTGAAAGGTGACATGAGTTCCACCGCACAGCACCTGGGACCAGGTCCAGCTGCTAGCCCTATCCAGCAATTGCAAACCTTTTAGAGACAAGAGCTTAGAGTGCCACCCTAAACCCACTTCCACTGCCAAGTGCCAACGCTGCAGTCAAGCCACAGTGCTGAGGTCTGGGTGAAGGAAAAAGCTCAAACATTAACATCTTTTGTCTTAAAGCAAAACAAATAAAACTCATGCCATAATTTTGTCACTACTGCCTTCCTAACACCCACGGCCAGACAATATGCCCTTCACCTGTCACACACTTCAGCCCTCTGACTACCCAGGATTCCCTGGGGAGGCCCCCAACAAATCCTGTTACATCAAAAAGGTCCTAAACTATTTGGTGGGTCTGGAAATAGGTTATTTCTCTCTTCCCTTGGGCACAGCCTTGCCCAATAATCTGCCCTATAATCTCAAGGCAGATTATAAAAGCCGAGTGATGCACACGCCTCCCACCGCCGGGCAGGGAAGCTGTCCTTCACACAGCGATGAGCTTTGCTTTGTTACAGTCTGTTGTGTTTTAATTCTCATCTGTCCAGTGTTTAGAGGGATAAAATGTGGGCCTTGGGGTCAGGGGCCGTGATTTTGTAACCTGAGACAAAACACTCAAGTTTCTAGTGCCTTGGTCCCCTAGGGCACAGATAGAGTTGGGTGTGGGAATAACCTGGACTTCTCTGGTTTGTTGCAAAGCCATTAATTGTTAGTGTCAGTGACATGTGTAACTAGTGAGATCTGCTACGTTCATCACAAAATCCCTCTGGCAGGCAAGACATCCCGCAAACTGCCCTGTACAGCATTAGTACCTACAAAGTTACAAGGATGTGAAAGCCGTATTTGCTGGTCCCTGCTGGTAAATGATATAAAATCCTCATGAATTATACAGAATGCCTTGTGTGTAAACAGAGATATCATTTAAAATAACAAAGTCACTTCTGAATTGCGCTTCAGTGGCTATGAGCTGTGGATTCGTACTAAACTACAACTTCTGATTTCCTAACTACATGCTGTCTCCCAAAAGGGAGGCTGAACACATGCCTTTCCCTCTCCAGGAAGACAGCTCTGAGGATGGCGATGGAGGCCTTGTGAGCCTGGACGGCAATGTCAGGGGACCCTGCTTCTTCAGCCTGGCATCTCAAAGTGGGGATGCGACCCCCCCCTGCCCCCCTCAGATGCCTGGGATCACATGCATTCCCCGCCTGCAGCTGTTCCCTACTCTGGGGCCTTCTGCGGCTCCCAGGGTATGGCTGGGGCCCGACTTTCCTGCAGGGGGAGAGCAAGGATGATAATTGACAAACCAGAAGGTGAAAATGTCGTCAACGTCTTCAAACTACGAGTTTTCAACCAACAGAATGTTACCCAGACGTAGGACTAATCCATTTTATCAGACACCCTGAATCCTTCGTAGGAGCAGAAGCCGGCTGGGCTCCTGGGAGGGTGACCCCGAGAGCACAGCACACTTGGCCCCAGGTCTTCTCTGTGCTATGAGTTTGAGCTGCACTGCTTTTGCCTCATAATTGTGAGAGCTCTGAAACCTCACAACCAACCCTAGGAGGCAAATAGAAGGAGAAGGGATATTCTTGGGGACACACTGAGCCAGTCATCTCTGCACAGGAAAATCACAGACAAATCCGAACCAGGTGAGATGTAGCCAGGCCAGTTAGGACAAGATGGAAGGAAAGCTAAGAATTCAAAGGGCACCAAAGGGGGAAAGTCAGCCGAAAGCCTTGCGAGGGTCCTCAGAAGAGTGAGTTAGGAGCTGGGTACATCACACACCTATAATCTCAGCTTTCCCAGGAAGCAGAGGCAGGAGTATCACAAAGGTCAGCCAAGAGACTTTGTTTCAAAACTTTAAAAAAAAGAAAAATAAATTTAAAAGGCCACAGATGTCACTCAGTGCAAGACCCCTGGGTTCAATCCCCAATAACACAGAAAAAAAGAAGTGCCAATCAGACCAAAAAGTAGAACTTCCAGGGTGGGGGGATGGTGGTATAAAGGAGAAATAGGAAGGGGGAGAGCACCAGGAGAGCTGTAGAAGGTAAAAGCAGGAATCACCGACCTTTCCAAAACCACCTTTGTCCACTGCATGAGTAGCTGAGGGGCCAGCTGAGCACAGCCCAGGCAAGGTCCAGTCCCGCGAGGTACTGCTAAGCCTCCAAAGAGCCAGACGCTGCCCCCAGAGAGACGAGGGATCAAGCGGGTACAGAGGAAGAACGCAGCATCTCCCCGAGACCCAGACGGCCCTCCAAGGGCACCTCACCCAAGAGACAGCCACCAGCAGGAGGCCGCCCTAAGCATCCTTGGCCATCTTACATTTTTTTTCTATTCCTCAATCTCCCTTTTAGATGTATGGCATATGTAAAAAATGATTTATTTTCTGATTACTAAAGCAACATATATTCTCCACCGGAAACATATATAAATACAAGAAACACAAGAAAGTTGTTTTTTAAATGACCTAATTTTCCCCCTACTCCCTGAGACAATCACTATTTGTATGCTGATGTTTATTGCCTAGTCCTTAAATATCAATAATTACTGTGACAAGTTCCAGGTCATAATGTACACTCCATCTTGTAACCTTCCATTTCCACCCGAAATACCATGAATGCTCTTAAATGTTGCTCCTGTCTGCATCAAAAGTTGTTTATAACAAATGAAAGCCACTAAAACTGGACACAGCCACAGGACCTTACTGCAGAAATCAGGAATCTCTCATAAAATGCAAGAAAAGACAGCTGGCGCACGCTGACTCCCCTAACTGTCCCAGATGTGGGGCGTCCTCCCCACTGTCCTCTATGCGTGGTGCTCTCTGCACCTGGACCCCGCATCTGCACCCAGCAGCAGCTGCTTAGGACCTCTCTCTCCCAGATGCACAGCGCCGCCCCTCTGCACTCCCAGATTCCAGTGCCCTGGCAGGCAATCGGCTGACTGCGTGTGTTGTCTGCATATCCTTGAAGCAATGGGCCTAGCTGGCAGGAGAGGTAGGGACAGGGACTGGTATCCCACCCATCAGAGAAATGGACTGACTTACAAATGTTATTTACTGTTTCTTCAAAGGAAAACATGCCAGGAAAACAACCTGTGTTAGTCAGGGAAAACTGACTACTACGTATGAGAACTCTGGAGACTTATTTCTTCTTCATGTCCCAGTCTGCTCAAGGGCAGTGGGGAGGCGGGAGGCCACGGCTTCTTCCCTCTGTGGTTCTCCCATCCTCAGGGCTTTGGAGTCCTCTGCTTGACCTTCCAAATTTGATAACTTAGTGACTCCTTATACATTTGCTTCTAGGCAGTTCCAGCCCCAAAACACACATGCCAGGTCCTTTGCTGAGCACAGTGCTGGACTCTGCTTGATTCCTCTGTTGTCCTTGCCTCTTTACTCTCCACAGCTGTGTGACATGCTTTAGACTGAGGCCTGAACACACAGCCATGGGCTGTCTGCTACCAGATCCAGTCGCTTTGTTTAAGTGGAACATTTTAACGGGGGCTCTGTCTCCCACAAACTCAAACCATCTCCTTCCTACTGCTTAAGGAGCAAGTCAGCTTTCCCAGTCTCTCTGTGGGAGACTGTATTTTCCAAAACACATCCATGGCAATTGCAGTCTTACTAACCTCCCTGTGTGCTCCCAGAACCTGACACGCAGCTATCCTGAGATGGAGTTCAACGCCCCTCCCCGTGAATGTGGGCTGGGCTGAGTGACCGAGTATGATGAATGGCACAGGCAAAAGTGACCCGTGTGATGGTGAAGGCCAGTCACAAAGCTTTGCGTCAGTCGCCATGATGTGAGGAAGCTCAGACAACTACGGGGAGAGGTGCTGGGGCTGGGCCAGAGTCAGCTAGTGATGCATGAGCAAATGAGCCTTCGATGGTCCCAGTCCCCAGCCTAGAGTCTTTCAGCTGAGGCCTAAGGTGCATGGAGTAGGCATGAACTGCTCCCTATGTGCTATTCAAATTCCTGAAGCACGGAGTCTACGAGTGTAATAAGTCATTTATGGCACCAGTTGCAGGGTGATTGGTTGCACATCCATAAGAGCCCCAACATCCTTGATGCCCCCCACATTGCTGTATTCTATTTCTCCCACATTTTTTTTGGAATCAGCTCATTCTTTCCCAGCCCATTTTTTCCTATAAACACTGCCAAAGGCAGCCAGCAGAAGCTCAGTCCACCTATAGGTACACATGCTGCTCATACTCCACCTCCCAACACCAACCCTGCGCCAGCAGTTCTCCTCTAGATGACCACTGTGACGTTCTGCAAAGCTGTGGCACCACAGCCCAAGGTCCTCCAGCCTTCCTGCCTCCAGTCCGGCTTCCTTCACCACCTACTGCCCAACGGTGAATCAGTGTCCCATGCTCCGGATGTGCTGCTAAGGAAGCACCGGCCTTGGCACCATGTTCTGTGTTACTCAAAGCAGACTGATCTGAGACATCAGCCAGCACTGGAGAGGCTCACTACCACTCATGGTGTGGCCACCACTTGTTGGAAGATCTCGGCTCCCCCTGGCTCCCCCGGCTCTCTATCACAGGCCTGGCAGCCTCCCAGGATCCAGTGCGTGTCACCACTGCAGGGGGATCCTATGATCCCCTGGACCTGGGCTAGAAGAAGCTGCCTGACCTCAGCCCACATCCCTTTGGCCACAGCTCAGCCCTGAAACCCTACATTGCTACAGTTAGTTCTATTTATCTGTGTTTTGCTTTCTTCAGTTTCAGTTGCCTACAGACAATTGTGGTGTGAAAATACTAAACGAGAAAGTCCAAAAATAAGCCATTCCTAAGTTTGAAACTGGGTGCTGTTTTAAACCTCTAACCCTGCCTGCCACGAATCGTCTCTCTGTCCAGAATCTCCTGCTGTGCATACTGCCACCCCCTGGCAGTAGCTGTGCAGTCACCAGACAGACTGCCTTGATATCTCGAGCTGGTGGCCAAAGCACTTCCCACGGGAACAGAAGGCTAACTGAAAGCGCCTCGGCCTCCCACCTCCCTTCCTTTCACCACAGAGCTCTGTGTCCTTTGAGAACCTCAGGACACCTCCCCTGTGGGCAAGGGAGGCACGTGATGGCCAAAAGCAAGGAGAAAGCCTGGGTGCAGCAGTGCCATGCTCTGTCCATGGGGCTCCCAGAACAGCCTCCTCCCCAGGGTCCCTGTTTACTCTGCATCCAGGCCACCCCGCAGTTCATTCTCAGAAACTCGCTGCTGGTATCTAGGTACTGCCAAACTGGTGTGCAGACCAAGACGTCCATGTCCTCAGTCTTAGGCCTGGGAAGCTGGTGCCCCAACACAGCCAGAAGGGCCTTGTGAGTATGAGTGGGGTTAAGGGTTTGAGCGTGGCCTGGGCTGTCCAGGAGGGAATGACACAAAAACTCAAAAGCAGAGAAGCCTCCACAGGCTGTGGTCAGGAAAAGAAAGGTGCTCAAAGAGATGCAAAGGGCTGGCCTGAAAGCAGAAGAATGTCCAGGGGTCAAGGAACCCTAGGTCCTGGGGAAGGCCAGCAAACACAGAAGAGAAACCCCAGAAGGAAAGCGGCTCTGGTGACACCTTGATTCTAGCTCTCTTGGGCTTCTGATCCACAGACAATACACATGTTTGAAGCTAGTCAGTTTAAGATCATTTGTTAGAGCAGTAATAGAAACCTAAACTGCTCTGAGCTCTACATGCCAGGCAGGGAGCGCTGCCTGCCTGCCCTTCTGGCCACATGTGGTATAGACATGGGCCCACCTCTGAGCCCGGCCTCAGGGAGAGCAGAGAGACAGCAGGCTGGCCAGATCCAGACAGGGGGACGCACACAGCCTACACAGAGGGACAGACCCACTGGTGTGTCCTGTGCGACCTTTGTGCACATAGCTCTGGCAGCACTGGAAAAGATAAGGCAATGTAGCCACATTATTCCTACCAGAGTTCACAATCCACATGCGCAAGGATGTGGCAAGGACCTGAAATGAATAGAGGAATGATACATGAAGCTGGCGCACACTCACCCCCAGGGCCGTTGAGGTGGAGGCTTTAGTACGCAGGGCACAAAAGGTTTAAGCCCAGAAAACTGTAGAACTTAGGCAGTAGGCGAGGTGGAGGCAGGAGCTTTAAGTTTGAGTTTTCTCCAGGTGCCTCCCAGAACCAAGATGCTCCTCCCCCAACACGCCTGAAAAGGGATCTAGTCCAGACGTGAAAATGAGTGTATTTGTGGGAGAGACGGAAGAACGTGCCAAACTGGGCAGCGCTGGCTGCGGCACGGGAAGGGAAGCCCACGGAGGTGTAGGACGAGTCCTGTGAGTGGACAGGAAGCAGAGAGGGGTGGCAGCTGTGGAGCTAGGTCTCAGGGCTCAGGTTCCTGGGCACACAGAAGCCCCCACAGTCCTTCCAGAACCACGGTTTGGGCAGCCAGCTCTCTGCCTGCCCCCTCCAGGCTGGTTCTCCTTTCTTCCATTCAAAGGGCCATCCTTCCCCTCTATACCACTGTGGCCGGGGAGGCTGTGGGGTGTCCCCCAAGTCCTGGAACAGCCTCTCCAAGTCCCCCGGGGAATTCCTGACACAGCCCAACTGGGATTCCCTCTGATGAGCCACAAAATTGATTAGCATAATTAGATCAGACATGGTATGATATCATTACAGTCGCCTCTGCTGTCTTCTCCCTTCATTAATAAAACGCACAATCAGAATCTAATCATCGAGCCCCAGTTTTGCTGCCCTGAGTGAGCTGGGTGTAGAGAAGCAACAGGAGAGGACTCACTCCACACGCCCCTCTCTGGCCTGTCCCAGGCAGCAGTGGATGCCCCAGTGGTAGAGAGTCAGGCCTCATGGAAAGACCTTCTCTGAGCCAGTGCAGAGTCCAGCCCAACAGTGAGAATCAGAGGACCAGCTGGCAGGACCCAAAGCAACCCAGAGGCAGGGACTCAAAAGCAGTAGCTGTGAAGAAGCAGCCAAACTGTGGGGTAATAGCCAAGAGGTTCCCTCCTGGGACATTGTTCCTTGAGGCACCTTGAGGTTTTGGATCTATCCCAATCTTTTGGTGATCCAAATTTTGAAACATTTTTTAATGTGCCACCAAGAAAGAAATCCCTCAGTGAAGAAGCTGGGGCCAGGGGCATTGTAAGACTCAGGATCAGATGACCTAGCTGGGAGGGAAGCCAGGTGCTCTGTCCCCTGCTCCAGGGTGCTCAAGCCCCCAGAAACCCAGGAGAGAAGTGCAACACCCCGGAGCAGGCCACTGTGGAGCCAGCCTGTGTTCCCACATGCAAGGCATCATGTCCTGACCTCTAAGACAAGCGGAGCATGGTCCTCAAAGGTCTGTGTGCTAGAGGTTGGTCCCCAGCATGGAGTTGGAGCTTTGGGGGGCAGGGTGGAGCAGAAGGAGGTTAAGTCCTTGGGGACATCACCCTCAGAGGGGCTGCTGCTGAGCCTCCAGAGACCAGGTCCACTGCCCGCAAGGTGTCAGAAAGTGAGTCTGGCTGCCTTCTCCCCTTCCCTCTCCCCCCTCCCTTTCTCTCCCTCCTCATCCTTACCCCCTTCTTCCCCCCTTCCTCTCTGGCTTCCTGTGTCACCTTGTGATCTCTGCACACTCTTTCCCCATGGTGACGTCATCTGTCATGAGCTTCTCCCAAGAGCTTGGCAGACTCCAGCATGGTGCACTCACTCAGCTTGTTCTTTACAAAGTTCTCAGGCTTAGAAAATGGGTGAGCACAAGGATTCAAATTCAAAACATTCGTCAACAGCAGAAAGACAGAGAAAGGGTCACAGATTTTTTTTTTTTTTTGGTGAGATTAGTATTATTAACAGCAACCCTGCCAAATGAAATAGCATTTATTAGGCAGCCAGCTCACAGCCCTGGTAAGCAGCTGGGGGCCTCACAAGTTGTCGCCACTCCAGGGCAAGCACTATCGGTGTTTCCTGAGCTCTGCATCTTGTCAGAACTTGGGGCGTTTGGGAGAACAGGCTGCCAGCTCACCGACCTGGCAAGCGGCTGGGGGCCTGCCAGCGCATGGCCTAAGAATCAGACATTGATCAATCCCTTCCCCCTACCCCATTAGCAAGTGGGAGTCGGAGGTCTGAGTATCTCTTACGAGCATGAACGTGTGCAGTGTGGCAAGTAAGGGAGATTTCTTTCTACCATCTCTTTGAAGGCAAATATTTTTATCACTGTTTTTCTTGGTTCTGATTAATGGTACTGCTCTATTCAATATTCTGTATTTATCAGTTCAATATTTCCTTCCATTTTGCTCTACCTGACTGAAAGGACAGCTAATGTGAACAGAACAGGATGTACTATTGTGCCTATTGCTGGTGTCCTGGTGACCTGCTGTGAGGTTCTGTACCAGTTTCACTCACTGCCTCCCATGGGTTTGTTCTGTCTTGTTCTGCTGTATTTTGCTACCTCCAAGAAAAAAAAAAAGTAGATAAAAAGTAACAAAATACCTCCAAAAATCTCCCAACTCCACCAAAGCTGATCCATGGGGCATGGATGAGGAGAAACTCAAAAACAAAGCAACAGAACAATATAAGGTGATTAAAAAGTAAATAACAACAACAAAACAGGTCACTAAGGTACTGAGCAACCTGAAACAGGATATAACTAAACAGACAATGGACTTAAAAAGCAAAAGGAGGAAAAGAAAGGGCTCTAAAGGATATAACTGCATTTATGTTTAAATGTGTAGGATTGATAACCATGTTGCTAAGTTGTTATTGGATCATTGAACTTCTTTGCAGCCTCACTGTTTGAATGTCCACTCTATATGCTTTAATTTTGTAACTTGAACAATTATGTCTAAGAAGACAATATGTAGTTTATCAACTAGTGCTTTCTTACTGTTTATTTTTTTTCTGAAATTCTGTATTGTTTCTACCCCTTTTTCTCTTTTGCTTTATTCTCTTTAAATAAAATTTAAAAAATAAAAGAAATAGCTTTTACTGGCACTTGTGCCATGCCAAGCCCTCACTAAGCTTCTCTCTACACATTGTGCTCATTAATCCTCTGAACCACCTTAGGAGGGGTCACTGTCATTGCCTCTATTTTCCAGAGAGGAAGCTAAAGAATAGAAAGATAAAGGAACTCTCCTCATGTCACCAGGTAAAACATCCAACTGAATTCCAACCAAACCTGGGTGACTCTACACCCATCTGCTTAACCTCAGTTGGATTCACCCCTGGGTACTTGCCTGTCTGCCCGCCATGGTGGAGGTGGACCCCAGACACCTGCAGTCCCTGGAGGGAGGACCTCCCCAGCACCGTCCTGGGTACTGGGAATACCCTGCACACAGAGCAGGTGGGAGCTCTGCTATCTCTGTACAGCCTGGTAGCACTGAGACACAAGAAGAAACTGGAAATTAGGGAATTACCCAGTCTATGACAAAATGTGAGGGTAAACGCTACGGAGGAAAAGAACAGGTGAGGGGAGCAGAGAAATGCTGGCGCCATCTAATTTTAAATAAAGGCCCACCTAGAAACTGACACGGGAACGAAGGCCTGAAAAGGTCAGGCAGCGTGCACACGTGCAAACATGCACAGCAAAGCTCCCTCCCCCGCAGGGAGGGTCCCAGCTCGCAGAATTGTAACCTTCTGCAGCTTCAAAAGAGATGCCGTTGTGACAGTGGCAGCACAGAGTAGGTATTCAGCGTATGCTAATTTCCTTTCCTCCTAGCATGCACAGGTTTTCTGTCTAGGAAGAATCTTTGAAAAAGGTTCAGAAATTTCGGTCATCGAAGGGCTGGGAACAGGGAAGAAACCGAAAGGGGCTTTGAGGAACAAAGACCTATTCATGATTCTCAGCTAGCAGAGGCACAGCCCTGCCACAGAGATCAAACTGAGGACGCTGCCTTCCCTCCCGCACTCAGAGGGTCTGCACCCCGAAGCCCACCCCCAGCATCTCCAAATACGGCCTTGTTTGGCAGTAAGGTCACTGCAGATGGAATTCGGCAAGATGGGTCACACTGGGGCAGGAAGGAACCCCAGTCAACATCCTTGGTGTCCTCTGAAAGGAAATGTGGACACAGAGACACACAGCGGGATGCCACATGAGGGTGGGACACATGACAGGCAGTAGAAGCCCAGGAACAGCTTGAGTTGCCACAAGTCACCAGGAGCCAGGAGAGGGCGAGCCCAGACTCTCCCAGCAGGAACAAACCTGGGGACAGATCTGAGACTTTCAGCTTCCAAACGCCTCGGGTGAGAGCCACAGTGTGTGGTTCTCTGCACAGCAGCTGTAGCAAACTAACACATCTTCTGAGGCTGTCGTTTCAGAGGCCTCATGGTGGTTGTTATTAAACTGAAAGAGAGAGAAGCACAGAGACAAAGAAGAAAATTAAGTGCACTTGAGAATCAAATCTTGGAGAGAACTTGGGTGCTGACGCTGGCATTTGGAGCTGACCAGAAACTTCTCAAATGCTGAGGGGACTAAGCATCAAAGTGGATCAACTGGCCTCCAAGAGCCTGCAGACGCTCTCCCAGCAGGAGGCAGACATCCTCCCAAGACCCTCCTCAGATCTGAGGAGGGTGGAGGCCAAGGATGGGTCTCCCAGAGGACAGGGCAAGAGCTCTGGAGAACAAGGGACAAGGGCATGGCTCCTTGGCACACAGGCAGGGGCCAACCAAGGGCTGCCCCAAGTCAGGTAGGCATCCCCATGTGGCTGCCCCCCCAGG
The DNA here is from genome assembly GCA_004027455.1 of Hydrochoerus hydrochaeris. NCBI lineage: Eukaryota > Metazoa > Chordata > Mammalia > Rodentia > Hydrochaeridae > Hydrochoerus > Hydrochoerus hydrochaeris. The sequence continues at coordinate 14,847 of PVLA01011416.1, read as the reverse complement.
TGTGGTCACTTCCACGGCTGCTGTTTGGCTGCCCCCAGCGCTGCCCAGACAGGCATTCTTGTGGCCCGGGTCTCACGCTCCCCTGTATTTCAAGGAAGTGGCCATTCTGAAGCATAGGTTGACGGAGATTGGACCCTCGGTGGCCAGGGAACACTGCATGTGTGTTTTGCATGGAAAGAACCCAGGGGACATTCAGTGACCAGGAGTGCAGCAGGCACCACTTCCTGCTGTCCTCCAAGTCCAGCTTGCTCTCTTCCTCTTCCTTCTGCCCACACACTGAGACTACATAGAAGTCTTTCTTTCTTATCTGCAGTTTTGCCTTGTGTGGTCTCAGCTACCCATGGTCAACTCTGGTCTAAAATTAGTAAATGGAAAATTCCAAAAATAAATAATTCAAAAGTTGTAAGTGACTTTCATTATAAGATAGTGTTATAATCATTGTATTTTAATATTAGTTCTTGTTCCATCTCTTACTGTGCCTGGTTTACAAATTAAACTTTATCATAGGAATGTGTGTACAGGAAAAGAACAATGTGAAGAGCGCTTGACTGGCCCTGGCTTCAGGGACCCGCAGACTGGGCCATCGCCCTGCTGGTGACAGGGGCCATGCCGCTTTCCAGTCCCTCCCATGGTGCGATGTGGCCACCCACATACGTGAGCACCTGCTGATGAACGCGGTGAGAGGACTGGGGGTCCTTTCCAGGCCACTGCATCTCGGAGGCCTCTGAGCCCCTCAGCTCCGTGCCTGCCCCCACCCACAGGAGGGCAGCGGGGCCTCAGGAGCCCTCAGAACCCTTCCTCAAGAGATCTGGAGCTCCAGGTCACTGTGGCATGGAGCACCATCTGCTACTCAGCAACGCTGTGCTGGACTGTTTCGAAAGGCAGAAACAAATCTGGACTGCGCCAAGCCACTGAAGTTTTAGGGCGGGTCTGGTCACCTTACCTCAGCTATGCAGAGGCACTCCTCTGTCAGTAGATGGATGGCGTGGTGTCCCGACATAAGGACAGGATGGGTGTAGAATCCACTCTGCCCTCAACCAGCCCTTTGACCAGCGCCAGTCAGGCGGTAGCTGGTTTTCACACCCGCCCCCCTCAGGCACACAGTGCTCAGCAAATGGGAGCACAGTGGGCGTCAGCTCCACCATTGGGAATTCCAGCTCCCAGGTGTGGGTCGGTCGAGCAGAAGGCAGGTTCTGCTACAAGAACACCAGAAGAATCCACTGCCTGGGGCCCTTGTCTTTGGCTCAAGGGCTCAGCTTCACCTCTTGGCTGCACTCACCCCAGCTTTCCCCAAGTGATGGGGCCTCAGAGGTGAAGTGTACACTGGCTCCCTGTGATGATTCAGCCTTTCCTGGCCCCACTCTGGGGACCCAGGGCTCTCCAGTGGTGGGACAGGGAAGGCACGCGCGAGAACAGAAGGCCGGTGGGGCAGACACTCTCCTAGCGTCCTCTGGGCAGGACCCACTTTACCCTACAACCCCACACTGCAGGCTGGCAGGCCGAGTCAGAGAGACTCATAGCACGCCAGAGGTTACCTCGTCAGGCGGCAGAGCCAGTGCCACAGCACACATCTGTGACCCAGAGCCTCCCTCGCCCGCCCAGTGGGACATCCACGTGCTGCCCTCGTGTCCCTCTACCCCATCTGCTCCCCAGGCAGCCCAGGCCCTCATAGAAGAGAAGCTCTTTCCCCACACGCCAGGTGCTGGCCCGAGAGCTGCGCCCACGGAGGCAAGGCCACCCCTCAATGTGGAGAAGGGGCTGCTTCTCTGTCCTTCCACAGCGTTGCGACGGCTCACAGAGCCCTGTGCTGCCCTCTGAGGAAAGCCCTGCAGCTCCTCACAGATGCTCTAAGCCTTCACGGTGCCTTAATCGAATGTGTGTATTTCTGTATCTGGATATAAAGCCATTTTAAGCATTACCCAAGGAATCTAGGTACATCACTCTCTTGGCTCTGTTTCTTTCCTCCCTTTTTTTGTTTTATTTATGTATTGTCACCAAAATCTCTAAATCCCTTCTGCTACTAGTCCATCTAAGTGCTCAGACAAGAGCAGATGATCATAGTGGTAAACTTCTTGGATGAAGAAAATAAAAATCATTTTGCCAACAAATAAAAATTGCGTTACCGTCTTCTATTTTACATTACACAAGAGCAACTTCAAATCAAAGCTGAAGTGAAAGCAGGAAGACCCCATCCTCATAAAAAGGGTCATAGCTTAGAGAGCACAGAAAGCTCAGGGTGTTCCCTGAAGTCACAGCCAGGAACATGCAAGGGCAACTGTCATTACTCCATTGAACCGTTGAGGAACTGAGTCTCAAAAGCATGAATGTGTGCATTTCTAAAAGGGGCTGCAGGGGGCTGCTGAGGACCCACTGCCCAGAAGAAGGGAAACTCCCCATCCCGCCTCCTCCCATGCACCTCACTACCTGGCAGCCAGCAGGCCCAGCCTGACACCTGCAGGAAGATCAAAACTGTCCCCACAGCACAGACCTCAGCACATTGCTCATCTCAATGGCGGTGGGTAACCGAGGGTGAATTTCGAGTTGGGAGGTCAAGACTGAACTCAGAGGTGGGCTTGTGCTGGAATATTAATGTCAGAGGTGGGAATGGCAGGGAGAGACAGAGAAAAAGAGGGAAAGAGCTGTCTACTTCTGTCAGTCACAAACTCCAGAGCAATAGAGATATACTGGGAGTTCAATTTCTGTTTGCCTGAGCCAGGGAGAAAATCTAATTAAATATGGTGTCTGAGTTTGGAGAAGCTGGGATGGGGCTGGAATATAAAGTGTGGCAGCTACCCATAGATCAGAGGGCAATATTAATAAACCCACAGAAAGGGACAGTGGGATCCGCCAGTGGTATTGATAAAATGCAAAGCAAAGACAAAGCAGGTGGGAATATTGCATGATGATGCTGATAAAAACCTCCAGGCACCTCCCCCTTCACCCCGGCCCCTGGCCTGCTGCAGGAGGAGGCCAGATTCCTGCCACTGGTCCCCTGCCCTCTTCCTCCTTCTCCTCCTCATCACCCTCTTCCTGCTCTCTCTGCTACTTCCCACAAGCACGCCCACAGCATCAATGAGCTTTTTCGAGAACGACCAAAGCCAAGACAGGGGATAAAGAATGAACAAGAGGAATAAATGAGTCTCCATCTCAGCTGAGAACATTGGGCAAAGGAAACGTAATAAAGGTTACAGAACTCCTTCCTCGCAAACTTGGAGGAGGGGCTGGCTGGCCACACATGTGGCTGGAACACGAGATCTTCTGGAGGAAGAAGGTGCTGTGAGTGACTCCCACAGAAGCAGGAGGCAGAGGGTGCTGTGAGTGACTCCCACGGAAGCAGTCTTCGCTCTGCAGCCTGGCAGCCTTGACATCTGCAGTGTTCCCAGCCTCTGGTGCTTCAGAACCAGTGCAGGAACCCTGATGACTTGCTGAAGCCCAGATTTCCAGGAAGCCTGGGACCGTTGAAAGTGTTGGGGAGCAGGCTGGCGGGGCTCTGGAGCGAGACACTGGCTGCTGCTCCTCCCTGACCCCTCTGGCTTCCTGAGGACCGCGCCTGCAGTGGGTGGGGCTGAAGGGCTCTTCCTGGCAGGCAGAAGCACCAGCCCCCCCAGTCTGTCTTGCTGCACTGTCACAGTTGAAGGGAATCTTCGCTAAACTTACCATTCTTCTGTCATCCGTAGTTAATTGCTATCCGTTGGTATGTTACGATTTCGCTCTATTTTCCTGAGCTTTTCCGTGTTACCACTGGCATCTTCCTAGAGTACTTGAAGCAGTTTTGATTGTGCATGAATCTGTGCAGTCTGTGATGCTGCATTATTTTCCCAAGGACCATGTGTGTGACCATAACAACTGCCATTGCTCTAAATAAACCCATCTCTGCTCCAGGCCAGTGCAGCGTCAACTCTCACCTTGACCTCTCCAGATCGGATCTCCGCCAACACCAACTCCATCTTCTTGGGAACAGAATTTAAAATAAAATCAGATGATTCTCCAGGACTCGCTAGCGCTGTATTCACCTCTCTGAATTCCCTGAACTTCAGTTTACCCTTCCGCTCGATGGGAATAGTAATAATCCCGGCCGCCCCGTGTGGGATGTGAGGATGGGGAGGGGGACATTATGCATGAGAAAAGTGCCGTCAGGTTCCGAGGCAGCTGGCCACCAACCTGGAGGTGTGGGAGTCTGCGCAGCAGCCGGAAGCAGCCTCCTAGTGAACAGAGGCCCGCGGTCGGCCGTGCGCCACAGCTGCAAGCAGCCCTTACCGACCATTTCACTTGAATGTGACATCTTAGGAGGCTGGCAGCGCTGTCCGCATTTTATAGATGAGAAGACTGTATCACCAAGACTGACAAGAGACCTTGGCTGCTCAAAGCTGATCACATCATTCCGTGCTGCTTAAACCTCTCCCTTGGGAAACCAGCGTCCAGACCTCACCAGGCTTGGCCCAGGATGCCCTCTGCAGCCTCCTCCCAGGCCTCTCATTCTCACGCTGCTCTCATCCTCTGTCCTTCCTGCCCATCTGCTGTGGCTACAACAGCTGTCCCCTGAACAGGCCAAGCCCACTCCCGCCTCGGGATTTTAGGGACATGATGTGGAAACCATGGCCCCTGCAGCTCACTTCCTCCCCTCCTTTGCGTTCATCCCTAAATGCCACCTCCTCAGGAAAGTGTTGGTGACTATGTCACATATAATGGCAGCCCTCAGCTAGTGCTTCTCTGTTCTCTGTTTCACCTTCTGTCAAAGCATATAGTGCCACTGCCCTCTACCTACCCAGCATCAATCTGTCATCTACCCATCCGCCATCTGTGTATCAGTCATCTCTCTACAAACTGCTTACGGCCAGCCCTGCTCTTCCTCAAACACAAGAGCAGGGGCTGTCTTCTCCCTACTGCGTGGCTTCAGAGCCTATGGAAGCATCTGAGAAATCAAAGGGCTCAGCCCACAGCAGCAACAAACCTGCTGGGATGCACAGGCTGGGATGCAAACAGCAAAAGCTGAAGCCTTGACCCCTCTACTGACAGTCTGCACACTTTGGGCCCAGGCTCTCTGCCTCCCAGATCTCAGTGCCACCATCTGGGGAACAAAGGTATGAAGAGCACCCATGCCAGGTCACTTAGAGGGAAGGATGTGACGGAGCACAGCGTAGATGCTCAGGATGTCACCTGTCACTATTATTATAATGGCAGTCATTGTCACTGCCATCACCACCACAGTTACTAGCATTAACCCTGTATTGGGTCCAATATGGATAATTTTCCTTTAAAAAACAAAATCTACCCAGAGAGATTAATTGACCAGAGTCCCAGGCACATGTCTGGCAAACTGGAACTGCAGCCATTCACTTCTCACCCAGCCAAGGTTCCTGCCTCCGTGCCTGCACCTCTTTGCAAACAGAGCATCTGCATGGCCCCGTGACAGACCCTCCATGGCACCACCCCACTCTGCCCAGAGCAATGGCAGCCACAGCTGCGCAAACTCCAACACTGCTGGCTGCCGGTCCGGTGAGTGTCCCTGCTCACCTCCCCTGCCACAGAATCTCGCCTGGGTGAGGCGAGGGCTGCAATGTGCTCAGCCCCTAGGATGAAGCATCACTGGCCCAAGGCAGCCACAGAAGCCTGGCTCCTCCTTGAGATGGATTAATACATTTGCTGCATTAATGCAACAAAACGGAAAAGGACAGTGCCAGCCACTTCCTCCAAGAGAGCGGGAGAGCCACCCCAAGAGAAGCTCCTCTGGGACCTCCCTCTGCCTCCCCACCAGGGGGCTGCTGTGTGCCTATGCAATGCTTGGCTGTCGCTGTCATCTGGCAACCACAGCTGCTCGCAGGAGGAGACAGGGCAACAGAGAGGCTGAACACACAGGAAGAGGGTCAGAGAGAAGCCACCCTGACTTCCCCATCACTGGGCAGCTGGCCTAATCCAGAAGCTGCAGTGTGAGAGGACTATGGGTCTTGTTAGTCTTGTGCTCCTCATCTTGCTACCAAAAACACCCTGACCTCACCCACCTAGGACCCCACGGCCCCTCTGGCAGCCTCTGAGGTTTGTCCGATTTTCTGTCTGTCTTTGCAAGGCCCACCTGCACTGCTGCAGCGGAGATGGGGGTTGAGACTGCGTCCTCGATGTGGGTGACTCCAGCAACTGTGTGATACCCAGACTCTCCATCACCACCCCCAGGAAAGAGGCTAAGGCTCCTGCCCCTCTGCCATCACTCCTTAAGGCCTAGTGTCCATCTCAGACCTGTCCGGCAGCCTTTGTGCACTCCCTTAGGACACCTGCTCTGTGCCAAGCACCAGGCAGGCTGCAGCAGGAGCAGCTGGGCTCCTCACTTTGTGCTTAGATTGTGCAGGACAGGTAAGTGTGTTCCACAGAACTCACCTAGGCTGCTCTTGGCAGCTCTTAATCTTTCAGTCATGCTATCAGATAAGCAGGGCAGAAACCAGGAGCTCGTTACAGATATGCAGAATTAAGCCACTTTCCCTTATTCACATATCTGTCAAGTAGCAAAGCCAGGTCCTCCAGTTCAATGTTCTTCCTGCCACATGAAAACCGGAAGCAAATAAATACAATTCAAGACCACATGATTTCCACAGGACCACTACAGCCAAGGAGGCCTCCCAGTGACTGAGGGAGCAGCCTAGGGCTAGGAGACTAGCGGGGAGCCTAGGAATCTTGACCTAAGCCATGTGCACAGACCCTTAAAGGAGAACCTGGTGGAAGAAACCTTCTTTGGAAGAATCTTCTCCTCTCTTACCAAATGTACCTATACGCATGGTAGACACACCTGTCCCTCCTCACTTTGTGCTTAGATTGTGCAGGACAGCCTGGGCCCAAAGTGTGTTCCCTGATAAGGGATTAAGCGTCCTGATAGGCAGTGTGATATGAAGGTGCAAAGATAGAAAAGGAGGGCAGAGGCAGATAGGAAGCAGGAAGAACGGACAGAGAGGAGAGAAAGGGAGAGAAAATGGGGGTAGATGGGCGGAGCCATGCTTTGATCTAAAATGTCCCCCCAGAGTCTCATGTGTGTCCAGAGGAGGGACTTTTGGAAGGTGACTGAGTCAGGATGCTACATCACTGGTGGGTTTGATGAGATCATAACTGGGTGACATTCCCGGGAGCAATGGAAACAGAGCTAGGGGAAGGTCATGGTGGCATGATGTGGGGACTGTCATGACCCTGGCTCCACCCTGACTCTTTGCCTTCCTCTCTGCTTCTTGGTTGCCATGAGCTGAGCAACCTTCCTTCTCCAGAGCCACCACCATGGTGCCCCTGCCTCACCATGGGCCCTAAGTAACTGGGCCAGCCAGCTGCAGGCTGGAGCCTGTAGGGCCGTGAACCAAGATAAGCCTTTCCTTTTTGGCTGTTGATCTCAGGTATGGAGTCACAGTGCTGGAAAGCTGACTAACACAGGTGCATAGATTACACAGCTATTGGAGGAAGACAGAGCCCCAGGGGAGACTCTGCAAGTGCTTTTACCCATCCTTCCTCTCAGCCTTCCTGTTCCTCTGAAAGGACTTTTGTGTTCAATTTTAAGTCTGAACAATAATCCCAAAGCAGTGACCTGAGACTGCTAATCACTCTAAGAATGGTCACCAGAGTTAGTTCTTTTCATGAGCAGGAGCCTCATCACAGCCAGGACAACATTCCATCCAGGAGAGGAAACAGAGCCTGCAGACCAGAATGTGCAGGCCTTGTGGGGGGCCGTGGGAGACCTGAGGACTGGGGGTACAGGGGCAGCACCTCAGGCTGGGAAGCAGCATGTAGCAGGGACACTTCAGTGAGAAGGTTTAGGCTACACCAAATCACTGGGGCTTTAATGAGTACACATTTGAGATAGAAACCCCCAGATCTTGCCCTAAAGAACATGTGACAGCCCCATAAATGGGAAATACATACATTTGATAAAAAGAGCCTATGTCAAATCTATAGACAGTAAGATGTGGAAATGAACTTGATTCTCATTGGAGACCTAAGTGCAAAAAGAAAAGAGGAAACACGAAACCATTCCCCCCAGAGGGCCCCAACCCCTGCAGCATCCCGACAGCAACTCTCCCCACGACAGAAGACTGACTGCCCTCCATTTGTCCCAAACCATGGGGCCACTTTCACCCTGGGTGGGCAGAGGGGCTCAGCCCACGGAAGCACAAGGGTGGCACTAGCTGCGGGCCTGAGGGGGCATCCTTGTGGCCGGGCTCTGGTTGCTCAGTGGAAAGTGAGCCATCATGGTTCTGGGGTTGCACAGGCTGGAGGGGCACCCCTGGACCAACAGCATCATCTGCTGGCCACAGGCTGCCACCGCACCCTCCTCTTGGTCAGCTGCTAGGGACCCTCTGCCCAGGCCAAGCTCCGCTCCAAAGTCTGGGGCAATGCTGGGGTCAGGCTGCTCTCCGGAGAACCTCTTTAGAGCCCACAGAGCTGGGACACAAGAAAAAATAGCTTCTGACCCCATGGCTGGCTAAGCTCCAATCTGACAAATGCTATCCCACACTGGTTTCCAGATGTACATTTACCAAACCCCAAGCCTGGCACAGGCTGGGTAAGCACCTACCTCTGAGCCCCACCTGCAGCCCTGACGCTGGGCATTTTTATTTCTCCTAGGTATTTGCCTGCACCACCCCCGCCCCCCGTTATTGTCACAAGTTGACATATCATTCAGTGACTTTCTCTATGGAGTGACAGGGCACAAACTCATACTGTGGAAGGCTAAGGAGCAGGTTTCAAACATGAGGTTCGAAGCAGGGGTTCCCCTCTCCCTGTGCTTGAATGTCCCCCCAACATCACCATCCTGCGTGGAGGCGAGCTCAGCACCACGCAGCCGCTGCACCCTTGATCTTGACAAGCCCCCCCCCCGCCCCGCAAATGGGAGCACCAGGATTCCAGCCTGCACAGCCTGGAGTCGAAACCCCCAGCCCCAGCAGCAGTGGAACGTCGGGTCAACGCAGGAACACCGGCGCGGGCACGCCCACCTCACTAATCATGCCACCTCCTTGAGCGACCCCCGGGCCCACCCACAAAGTGCCCTGTGAAGACACAAAAACGAGGATTCTGGGAGGGCGGAGGAGGCCCCAGAGCCAAGGCAGGCGTGGCGGCAAGAGCAGTGTGGACCCTGGACGCTCGGACCCCCGGCCCGCCCGAGCCCTGCGGCCAGCTACTCTCCTTCCACGAGTATTTACTAGGCTTCTACAAGCAGCAGGTAGGGGCCCTGGGGAAGCAGCGGGAACCAAGAGGGTCCCTCCTGCCATCCAGGGGTGCGCATGCTAACGGTGGAGAAGACTCCCAAATAAAAGAAATGGTGGGGGGGAGGCTGTGCAACCAGCGGGGTTGCCTGGCGCGGCTCGCTGATCGCCTGCGGGTGCTCAGCCAGGACTGGGGCCGGGCCGGGGCTGGGCCACCGCCGCTGCCCAAGGGGCCCGCGCTCCCTTCCCGGTTCCGCTGGCTGCGGTGAAGTCCCCAACTCGCAGGAGCAGCTGCCGTTTTCCCTCGCCTTTGTTTTCCCCTCTCAGGATGGAAAATGAATTTCGAGCATCGCTGCAGCGTCTGCCAAGTAATTGGAAAACATGTCGAACAATGTGCCTGGCGGAGGCGGGTGTCACAGCGTCTCCAGGTTTCCTCTGAGCTCAGGGAGGCCACGCGCCGCGCTCCCCAGTTCTTGGGGTCCCCCGCCCATGCCGAGGTGGGGAGACGCGGCGTGAGCAGCTGGGGGGAGCTGGAGGGGGTCCTGGGCATGTCCTTAAAACAGGCGTGTTTCAGAGCCGCGGAGCCTGCTGCTGCGGACAGGACCGAAGGAGTCCCGGCGTGAGCGCGCTGACCACCTAGGCACTGGAGAGGCCCGGCCCGGGCAGCCTGGCTGTGGCCTTCTGTGGGCCTCTCTGCCCTGCACCTGCGTGGTCTCTGACATGACTCTGACCCTCGAGATTTGGAGCCTAGGCCCCTCCCGTGTCTCCATTTCTGCTCCACCTCCGGCCCTGCCTCAGTCACTGCCCTGCCCCCCCACCCACCCAGCCCCATAGCTCCACGCGCCCTGGGCAAGATAAGACCCCGGTGGCCTCAGGGCTAGGGTGGGGAAGGTCCCTATTCCCGGCCTTTTTCGTGGTGCTTTGGCTGGTGGGGATGGACTGGAGCCCTCCCCACCTGACAGTGGACACTCCAGGGCACCGGCCCTGTGTTCCCCTTGGGAGACCTCACCACATAGTACAGCAGGAGAGCGCATCCCTGTTCTCCCATCCCACTCTGCAGGGACTCTCTGGAGACACCTGCTGGCGACCTGGGTGAATAAACCCTTCCTGTCACTGCTTGTGCCTTGGGTGCTGCTTGGCCTAAGGCATGTCTCGGAGAAGACACCCCGTCTCTGTCTAGAATTAAAAAGGTCCCATCGGGAAGTGACAGACCCCTGGATAGCCAGGACAAGCTCTGGTGCCCCATCCCAGCCTCCGAGACCACCACAAACGCTGAGCAAGACCTCTACTTATGCAAGCCCAGGTCAGCTGTGCCCGCCCGTGCCCACGCCTCCCCGGCGGAGGAATCCATGACCCACAAAGCCTTTATTAGCTCTTTCAGCTCCATTTAACTACACAAATGACTTGGTCACAGCTGACTGGTCCCACATTTGCCCGTGATTTTCTGTTAATTTACCGTGGTTCAGTCCCCCTGTAATACAGGCAGAGGAGGCATATTTGTCCCCAAACTTTCCTCCTGGGGTTAATCATGCACAGAACAAAACTCCATTTGTACTACTTAATGATACGATTTCCTAGGTTTGAAGCACTGTAGCTATAATACTAATGCAGGTCCCTTTCTCCCCAAACTCCAGCTGTTCGTGCGTGGGAGAGGGCGCCCAAGCCGCCACTCCTCACCCTGCCAGGCCAGGCTGCGGCCCAGGCCCCTTCCGCCCGCCTGCTGCTGGACGGCCCAGCCCGTCGCGTCCTGCCACTGGAAGCCGCGCCTGTCCCGCCTCTGTCTGCACTGTCACCTCCCAGCCCCTGGTGCCGTCGCCCTGCCCGGCCGCCCCTGAGGCCTCCAGGCATCCAGAGCCGGCCCGCAGCTGCCGGCCGGACCCCCGCACCGTCCCGCCGAGACCCAGAGCCCGGGCCGCTTCTCTCAAAGCCTCCGAGCGCCTCCCGGCTCTGTCTGCTGCGTTCCTGGCTTCCGCACCCACGCGCCCGGGCCCACGCACACACACGCACGCACTCACACGCACACGAGCACACATGCACGCACACGCGCATACACGCGACGGCTCCCAATGGTCGGTCGCGGACGCGAAGGGAGCCTGGGCCGCGGAGCCCGGATCTGCGTGACGGACCCCGCGCTGTATGAGCCGCGAGTCCCCGCGGGCGCCGCAGCTGCGCCCCCGGAGCTGCGGACGTCGCCACCAGCCCGGCCGCCTCAGAGAGCTGTTTGCGTGTGGCTGGCGCCATCTGGCGGGGCGGAGCGAGGCGGTCCGCCTGGGAGGGGACAGAGGACCGGTCGGCCCCACCGCACCCCACCACTCCCCACTGCACCCCATCGCCCGCCGCTGCCCTGGCGCCTCCGCACCCTGCTGCCGCCTGGCCCTGCATCCACCTGGCCTTTCAGAAACACAGGTCACCAGTCAGGATCAAACCTGCCCTCTGTTCCCGGCTCGGTTCGTCTGTCCTACTCTCTGTCTGCCTGTCTGTCGGGTTAGAGCTGGAGTAGAGGAGGTGTTGCGGTTTTGTTTAGATTGCCCCCAAAGCCTCATGACTGTGCGGAAGGATTGCTAGAGTTCCTGGACTGACTCGAGGTCCAGTGCTGGGATTGTAGAGGTGAGTGACACACCCGCCCGAGGGTGGGTGGCCTGCATACAGGATAAGAGACAGAGTTTTTTCTGCTTGCGCTCCTCCCCTTTTGCCCTTATTGCTTTGCTGTCTTCCACAGCTGTGAACTGTTGCCTCATGCCACCCTGCCTTGGAGACAGCTGAGTGTGGACTGAAACCACCGGACACTGAGCTAAACCTTTCCTTCCCTAATTTAGGGCATAAGGTACTTTGTCTCAGCAAGGAGAGAAAAGTAACCAACATGAGAGGGAATGGTGACCATCTCCCTCCCTTAACTGCTGACCAAGACCCTGGCCAGGATGGTGGTTGGGCACTGGCTGCAGCCGTCTGAATGCAAATCCTGGCTAAGCCGGAATGGAAAAGCGGTGTTCGCAGGGAAAGCAGCTTAACCTCCCTGACCTTCTGGTTCCACGTCTGTAAGTAAGGGTTGTGTTGGTTTTCTGTCATTTTACAAAATACCTGAGAAAAGGAAGAACACTATTTTGGCTCACAGCTTCAGCAGTAACAGTCCACAGTCAGCTGGCTCCATTGCCTGGGGCCAGGGCAGAAGCATGATGCACCCAGAGTGTGGCAAGGGAAGGTGGCAGAGCAGGAGCGAGAGGGGGCCCATGCTGGTGGGCTTCCTCTGTCTGCTTTCCTTTCCTCTGGGCCCCAGCCTACTGGACGGTGCCACCCCCTCTCAGGGCAAGTGCCTCCCTCCTTGTCCTCCCTGCCAGTGGTCTCTGGGCACACCTAGAAGTGTGCGTTGCTAATTTCCTGGGTGGTCCTCAATCTGCTCTAGTTACCAATGAAAATAAACTGTCACAGAGATGATGATTTTAAAATAAATCACTTTATTCTCTGATGTGGCCAAGTTTTCAATATATACAGTACTGACAGTGATGAGAATTGTGACACAAATTATTAGTGTACCAGTCAGTGTTTTGCTAGGGAAATAGATACAACACAAGATATGCAAGTGTATAAGAAATTACAAGATTGGCGTATGATGGTCGGCCACAGCCAGAGAGGAAGCGTGCAGAGAGCGTCTGAGCTGTAGACGTCGAGGGACTCAGTCCAAGGTCGGGAGCTCACAGCAGTGCCCGTGCAAGTCCCTATCACCCTATCAGGAGGCCCGTGGGGCTGTCCTAGCAGGCTGAAGAGTCTGCTCTGGAAGCCTGAAGGGTCCGTGTCGGGAGCCGAGAGTTTGCATTAGAAGCCGGGGACGATGCCCGAGCTGAGGTGAGGACTGGAGCCCTTCGAGGGGCAGAAGCAGACCAGCGCTCCCTTTCCCCTGATACCGGCCAGGCAGCCTGAATGCCCTCGGGTGTGGAATTGCTAAACTTCTTAAACTGACACAATCAACCATTACAATTAGTGTTTAAAAACACATCTCCCCCTGCCAAAATGAAATTTCCATCAGGAGGTGACTGGCTGGGTCTGGTTTACTGCTCTAAGTCCAGGGCCCAGCCCAGGGTCAACACATGATATAACGCATGGTTGAAAAAGAAAGGTTTGGAGCCAAAAGGCCAGGCCAGGGTCCTAGCACTGTCCAGTGACTAATGCAACTTTGGTCAAGATACTCCGCCTCAGACTCAGGAGAAGGTGTCTCCTGGAAAACCCAGAGGTAATCAGGAAGGTAGGAGCAGGACATCAGGAGGAATGTGAGCCACTGATGCTTATAGGTATAGCAAACTACACACGGCCTGTCCGCCGAAGGCCCATCCTCCTCGGGTCCCTTCCCAGAGCACAGAGCCTGCCAGAAGGCAAGACACTGCAGTCCAGAGCAGCTAAACCAGCATCAGAGCCAGACGTAGATATGGCACATGCCCTGGGACAATCCCAATGGGAACTCATATAAATGCTGCAAGGGTCCTAAGGGGAAGAGTGGACAGTGTCCACAAGCAGATGGTGACATAAGCATTGACCTGGAACCTCTAACAGGAAAACCTAAACACAATGTCAGAAGTAAACAATGCTATGCAGAATGAAACCTGTCTTACAGGGGTGTGTCAGAGGACCGGACAAGACTGATCTAAGAGTCAGCCAGCTCTGAGAAGCAGCCATAGGAGCAGGAGTGTGGCTCAGTGGTAGAGCACATGCTCAGCACCTTCGAGGCTCTGCACTCAATCCCAGCACCGAGAAAATGCATCAGTAGAAAGCACCCAAGTGGAAAAGCAAAGCGGAAAAAAATGGAACAGAATTTCCAAAAACTGTGGGCCAGTTTCAGAAGTGTAATGGGAGTACCAGAAGGAGAACACAGAGTGAAAAGAACACAGAAATATTCGAGATAATCGTAGCTGAGGAGTTTTCAAAATGTAAGAGATACCAAACAACAGATCCTTGAATCTCAGAATATAGCAAGCAGGATAAATATAAAAAAAAAAGAAAAAAAAACCCAAAACCTATGACTGGTCATATCATTCCAGCTATGGAAACTAAAGACAAATGAAATGTCTTAAAAGAAGCCAGAATAGGAAAAAAAAAAAAGCTTTAGAGGAGCAAGGATAAGAATTACAACTTTTATAGCCAGGATACCTGTAATCCCAGCATATGGGAGGCTGAGGCAGGAGGATGACTGTGAGTTCAAGGCCAACCTGAGCTATGAGGTGAGTTCAAGGCCAGCCTGAACTGCATAGTGAAACCCTGTCTCAAACAGCCCAAGAAAAAAAAATTACTTCTCAGAAACCATGCAAAGAAGGCAAGAGTGGAGTAAAAGAAAGTATCTCCCACCTGGAACTCTATACCCCTCAGAGGTGAAAAGAAATAGGGATGCTCTTCAGCAAACAAAAATTTAGGGACTCAGTTGTCCACGTGCACTTCAGAGAGAAGAAAGAGAATAGCGCCCCAAGTGTGATCTGCCAAGAGTAGGATGCTAGAGGAGGAATGAGTGGAGCGAAGATAAACACGTGAAGCACCTCATCACACTTCCCTCAGGAAGTCCTCCCTGCTCCACCCACACCAGCACCCCTCCTAGGGGTCCAGGAGCACCCACACTGCCTTCATCACACACACTGGAATGGCCCATCCTCTATCCCTCAGGTTGCCAGTGCTGTATCCCGAGGCCAGAGCATAACAGGAG
>PVLA01011415.1:0-53375 GCA_004027455.1 Hydrochoerus hydrochaeris | reverse complement strand
AAGGGCTCCGTGTGAATTGCTAAGCAAAGATGCAGCCACTGCTAACTCACTGCCGGGCTCACGGATGAGCAGGGACTCGCGCGTGCACAGAGACAGACAGGCGTGTGCACGGCTGCTGGTCCAGACAGGAGGTTAAATCAGGACTGGAGGTGTGCTGCCTGCACATTAGCACAAAAGCCAGGACAGCCAGAGACAGGAGGTGCCTCTTTGTGTCCCGGGTGCCCTGAGACCCCTAATTAGGCCGCGGGGGAGGGGAAGAGGCCTGTGGCCCCAGGAGACCAGCTGCCCCTGGGGCTGCTCCTCCTTCCCCTCCCCTCCCCCTCCTCCCCCTTCACCCCCTCCTCCCCGTCCTCCTCCTTGTCCTCCTGTCCTTGCTGCAGTCTCTCTGCCTCGGGCTCCGGCCTGGGGTGGGAGGAGGAGGACCCCGAAGTCTCTGGAACTCCTGCCACTTCAGTTGCCCCTGGAGCCTGTGCCTCTCCCTGAGGGCAGGGAGGCCCCGCCTGCTCCCCAGCGGTTTCTGCGGGTGGAAGGTCACCAGGGTCACGGACAGGCAGGGACGGAGCGCTGAGCCTCCTGGGGGCGCGGGGTCCTGTTCCCCGGGCTCCCTCAGCTCGGCGTGCGGCCTGCAGACCTGCTCTCCCGTACCGCTCCCATCGCCCCGCTCTGGCTGCAGTGCTGCGCCTACTGCCCTTGCTGCCCTTCTCCCTTCCCCTGTCTGGTTTGGGTTTCTGGGGTCCCAAGGCCTCGTCTCCCAGCCTCCGCTGCAGGAGCGGTGTCCCGGGCCCGAGAGCCGGCTGCCAGGCGCTGACGCTGGCCACTAGACCAGGTCGGCAGCAGACAATGGCACCCTCGAGGAGGTGACAATAAACCCACAAAGGGCCGTGGTCCCCTCCCCTCCAGCTCCGGCCCTGCTGTGCTGCCGGCGCCGCGACAATGCTGCCCCCTGCTGCTGCGCTCCGCGCCTGCGCCTCAGAGCCCGGCGCTCCTCCCGGCCGGTGGGCACCGGGGGAGGCCAGGCCAGGGCTCCCAGGGTCCGGCTAGGAGGGGACGCGCCCGCCCGGGGCCTGGGCAGCACAGTGCAGAGACCTCGGAAATGCATTTCCCCCCAGCGAGGCAGAAGAGAAGCTGAGAGGGTGCTCCACTCTAATCTGAAGGCCGAGCAGGTGACAAGGTGAGGGAGACGGGGTGCGGGTGATGGAGCAAGGTGAGGGGTGCAGAACGGGGTGCAGGTGACGGAGCACGGGTGTGGGGTGCAGAACGGGGTGCAGCCTGGCCCCGTGCCCCTGACCCACCTTCTCCACATCCAGCGAGGTCCCTCAGCTGCACCTGCCTGGCTCTCCTCTTCTGCAGGGCATTTGCTCTAAAAGGGGGAGGTTCGCTGTCACCAAGCTGGACTTCCTGAGGCATGATGGTTGTCTCTTATCTAACAGGGCCATTGTGAAATTGTGTTTGGAGCGGTGATTCTCATTTTTTTTTTCTTTTTACCACCAGCCCTTAGTTGAGCACAGAGACAATGCAGTTTGTTTTCCCTGTCTCGGAATCGAAGAGGACCCGGGAACAACCTCGCAGCTGGCTCTCTCAGAAAGGGTCTAAGCCTGACTCATGTACCCAGCAGCGGGGGGCAGATGGGCCCCTGGGAGGACAGCAGGGTGGACTGCGGGTCCTCAGGAGTCCGAGGGTGCCAGGGAGAGGGTTCTAGTCTAGAAACATCAGCACAGTAGGATGGAAACCAGGAAAAAGAGAAAATTTTTTAAAAGACAACACTACTTCCACTTCGGGAGAAAACCGACTGCTGAGAAAATGGCACTTAGCATGCTTGGCAGGAAGACGGGACCAAAGATGACCCGGCCTCTCCAGGGAACAAAAGCGTTTGCTATGAAACTGTTTTCTGGAAAACATGGTGACGTGTGAATTTCACATTGGTTTCTAATACAAATGAGTTGTCTGAAAAGGGCTATTTCAAAAGATAGGTATTTTTGTATAAAGAGAGCATTTGCTTCTAATCAGGTAATCTTATACTTATTATATTTCTTGTGGACCAAAAATTTATGTATTACTTGCAAAAACTGCTAGGAAGGAAGTCTGCTAACTTTAAGAGTAAATACAGTTTCTGTCTGCTTTGCCAGCTTCCCCCATTCTGCATCATGTGGGAAGTTTTGATTCTAATGGATAAGTGAAAATACCAGAAATTCTTCAAAGTCACAGTTGTCTGCAGTACATAGGCTATAACGTGACCCCTTGAATTCTCTGTGTCTAACCCCCTCAACTTTTAAGAAACAGAGCAGTACCCCTTCCCCTCACACTTGCATGTCATTCAACTGTCTTCCAGAGAAGACACATGGTACCTGATACAATTGTCACCATGTCCAAGGCACTCAGTGTGCAAACCAAATCCCTGGTTTGGCTACAGCCACACATAAAAGCATTTTCCTATCTGTTGTTAGAAAATCGGTCACCAGCCACGCCACCATTAGAAGCAAGGGGTACTTGGCCAGCAAAAACAAGTTTGCTCCTGACTCGCCCTGCAGGAAAGAGTCTGAAAGGATGGAAAAAATAAAGCTCTTTATAGAAAAATTATGATAAATTATTGCAGCGCACCATAAACTTTCGTTAAACACAAACACGTGTGTTAGCCTGGCATGGCCCTTCAGTAGGTAAATAGGATTCTTCTTTGTTTCCTGGTGTCAGCACATATCAAGCCCCATTGATATTTACTTTGTTCCCAGGGGTCAAACTGTCAAAGCCTTATCCACTATAATAAAGCGTGGAGCCAGGAGAGAGAGTGTGGATTGCCCCAGAGCCCGGGGTGACCCAGGGCACTGTTTAGGCCTAGGGCTCCCCCACTACCCCATGTGGAGGTGCCAACTCCTGACATGATTCTCTTTCTAACGCCTGCTAGGATTTCCATGAATCCCGTGGGTATTTTTGAGTTGGCTTTTTGCAGTGTAAACATATAGTGTGTGTTCATTTTAACTTGAACTAATGCTCCATCCTAGCTCTTCCCTGGTTTATTTGTTTTATGATTCAGAGTATCAAATGAGATGGTGCCTTATTGTATCTAACTAAATGGCTTTTCAAATACTCATTGATTCTTGCTTTCTCCTAGGTTTTCACAGGATTGGTTTCTGGATATTTTTCTCTGGATTCTTCTGCGAACAGCCCTCTATAGAATCCCCCAAAAGCATGGAATAAGACCCATAAGAAAATGCGTTTCTTTATTGTCTAGGATTCTTCTTATTCTTTTTCATCAGTCAGCCCTTCCAGCTCCTTAATGCTTTTGCTTCCCTTGTTTATGCTTTTGAGTTTGTTTATATCACTTTGATAATGAAGTGCACCGAATGAATGTGGGTCTCACTGTGTCCAGAGGCGGAGTGTCCTGATGCAGACACCAGGAGAGAGTTCCAAGGCCTCTCCTGTCTCCACACACACACACACACACACACACAGACACACACACACACACTCCTGCATTCAAGCAGTCCAATCAGTTTAAAGACCTGTCTTGTTTTCACTCCCAGTACAGCTAGAGGCCCCTTCGCTTCTGTGCGATGTCGGTGGCTTCCACGTAAACCCTGCCTGACTTGGAAATCAGAGTGAGGTGAGGGCTTGAGCTTTCCTCATGCCCGGGTCTGAGCCTTGCAACAGACAAGGCTGGACTAACAAGGTCTGGAGCAGGCTTGATCTAATTGTTAGCAGTATTTGACACCCCAGGACAACATGCTGTGTCCTTGTGCTGATGTCCTGGAGAGGGTCAGGTTAACGAGAAAGTTCAAGATATTACCCTGTGCCCTGATGGACCTAATAGAAGTGTGCAGTGAAAGTGGGGAGTTTTCACACCTGCCCTTCGCGCTGCCCCTTCTGTTCCCTTCCAGGACTGCAGGTGTGTTAGTGGGCAG
The DNA here is from genome assembly GCA_004027455.1 of Hydrochoerus hydrochaeris. Taxonomy (NCBI): domain Eukaryota; kingdom Metazoa; phylum Chordata; class Mammalia; order Rodentia; family Hydrochaeridae; genus Hydrochoerus; species Hydrochoerus hydrochaeris. Next base: position 49,479 of record PVLA01011415.1, on the reverse strand, counting down.
TCTTTCGAGCGGGCCTGCTGCAGTTCTTCTGTCTTTGCTCTGTTCTTCAAAGTCTCTCTTCTCTAAAAGATGGTCCATTATCGCCCTACACTGCCTTGGTTTTCTAATCACCAAGGTGTCTCTCTGGAACTTCCACGGGGGCTTCCTGCTTTCCCTCCAGTGTGGGCCACTGGGGAGGACTCTGGTGTGAGTGTGCATTCGGCTGGGCCTTGTGGGGAGACCTATGCTCTCCCCTCTGCCAACCCTATACGGTTGCAAAATGGACAAGGACTCTCAATCCCTGCTTCTCAGGCAACTCAACTGCATTCAGCCAGTGTTTATGCTGTGCACACTGTGTGCGACACATTAAACTACAAAGCATAAAGCCTGGGAATTTAACACTGAACAGAGTAATCTAACATTACGGCAGGAGGAAGACACTATTGCAAATACACAAAGCACAATGGAAAAAAAAGGTGAGAAAAAATAAGTTATTCCCTGAGCACACTTTGAACAATATCACAATTCGCTTTTTTACACGTCTTTCATGAATGTGTTCAGGGTCCCCATCTTGATGGAGCATTCACCATATGGCAGCCATGGAGAAATGCGAGTGTTAGGGACAGTGAAGAAGGTGCTCACAGGCGACACGCACACGGGCACAGCGCAGGGAGCCCTGTGCCCTGCACACGAGCCGCAGAAGCAGCAGCCGCTGAGCACGGGCTTCCCGAAGCTGTCTGGTGTCTCAGCGCCCTTCACAGCTCTGCCGTGGCCTCGGGACACAAGAAGCTCAGCTCTCAGAAGTAAAGACTCAGTGGCAGCGGTGGGAGCTCTGGACTCGATTCCAACTCCGTGCCTCGAGGCCGGCGTGCTTCTGGGTGAGTGGCTCCCTCGCTGCTTTGCCTTCCTGTTCCCACAGGTTTGCTGTGAAAATTCCGAAAGTATATTCCACCTTTTCTAGCACTTGGGAGGATCAGAGTACAGAAAATCCCTCTGGAATGTTTTCCTGTGGAAACGCACTAGAATAACTTCAGTGCTTAAACATCGATTTATTAAGTAAAAAAAAGAAAGAGAGAGAGAGAGAGAGAGAAGCAACTTCCTTCCACGCAGCTTCCCTCCCTCCTCCCTGCTTCCCGCTCAGGCCTGGGGTCCTCCTGCCACGCTTGCTTCCTCCTCCTCTTCCTCCCACCTTCTGCACCTTGTGTCTTTGAGCTGGCAGCTAGCGGAAGTGTTGGATTACAGCAGTGGAATTCGACGTCAAACATTCTATTCACTTTCTTAATTCCCACTCTCATTCATTAGCCATTCATCTTCCAGGAAAAAAAAAAGACCACAAAATGTTAAAACTAAATCGTCTGAAAATGCATCTCTTCAGCGCATTCCGTGGTTTCTGGAAGCTCGCTGCATGAACTCCCTCAGTAGATCAGCGGAACTCTGCGAGGGCCATCTGGGCGGCTTTAGTCAGAGTAAAGAAGCGCTGATTTCCAATGTACCAGTGCTGCGTGAGGGGTTAGTAACCACCTCCCAAAGCTTTTCCCACATTGCTTCTTGGTGATGTCGGTCACACAGATGCCCGGGCCTCCCTGGCAGATTCCTACTTGCGCATGACACGCTCTAGTGACTTCCATCCCCGAACCTCCTTTGGCCACTGGCCCACTAGTTTCCCATTTGGGGTTCAATGTGTGCAGAGCCTTTTGATGGTGTTTAACCCCACCCCATCCTCACATGCCTCTCCCTCTCCCTCTCCCCTATGTGGACCGAAATAATCCAGGCTCAGAAAAACAAATATCACACATTCTCCCTAACATGGAAAATCTAAAACAGATGACAAGACAGTAGAAGGAAGAGCCTTATTAGACAGGGTGAGGGAACGTGGCTTTCTTTTTTAAAAAAATTTTTTTCAACAGATGTTTGCAAAGAACATCTGATTCATCTAGAGTTAAATTAAGCAAGCGGCCCAGGAAGGCGGGTGTCATTCTGGAAACCCTCAGCAGCTTGCATGTGCACACCAGGCAGGCAGTGCAGGCGGGCAGGGGGTGCAGACTGCAGGCTCCAAGGCCTGGGGCACCGCCCACCCCCCACCCCCCCAGTAGGGGTATGCTCACTCCTGCAGAGGGTGGGGCTTCGCAGGAAAGTGGCTCTTCTCTATTTAAAGCATCCCACACAGATGTTTCCATGATCCCCAAGAAATCTTCACTTTATGGGAGACTGAACATTTCCCATTTTTCAAAGCTACATACACTTGAATGTGATTTTTATGAAATAAAAAAAATGTTCAAAATGTTTTATTAGTAGCACTACGGCCTTCCGTGTGGCTAAGAATCTTTGGTTTTAGTGAGTTGTTTTATGGAAAACATAGTTTCATCAATTGAAGATAATGACCGCAGAGTCAATCTGATGCCAGTGGGAAGCAGTCTCTATAGTCATGGGAGGCTCTCGGGCCCTAATCCCCCCTCTCTGCATGGGACGCACATGGGACCATGCGATGGCAGCGTGCAGGGCGCAGAGGCAAGTGGATCAACCCAGTCGTTTCGGGCTGGAGGAGAAGACTGTGTCAATGACAAGGCTTAACCTCAACAGCAGTGGCTTACTCAGCTGCTCACAGACATTACAAAGGTACCACGGTAACCTACAGATCCATACCTGATTCTGTCACTCACAATACCATTTTATAAATGTGATCACTAATCTAAAGCAATAATTTAACTGGTAAGACTAACATAAAAAAAGTGAGCTTTGAAGACAAGAAGAGCCTTGGAATCCCTGTGCTCTCCACATGGGATACATGAATTGAGCACGTTAAAATGGTGCATATTGCCAGAGAATAGCACCATTCGTATCATTTGCAACTTTTGACATTATGCTTATTTAAAAACTTACTGACTGCCTCTAAGTTTGTTATATATGCTGGTCCTTAATTTTCAAAGCCGTTAAATGCTATTTAAAATATATATAGTCAATTATTTGTTATCTAAAACAAATACTCAGAATGGAAAATTTTTCCGCACAGACAAATACCAAATTATGGTGCAGTTAATAATTTTTTTAAAATTTTATGTGACTTAAACATTTCACCTCTATAAAGTTAGTCATCATTAGTGCCTAGTTTATTTAACAAAGATTTGATTTTACAGCAATAAAATCAAAACCTTTACAATTTATCTTTATTTCTTTTTTGTTTTAAAATTTTATAAAGCGTCAGGAAACTTGTATCTGTACCATTCCAACGGATGTTGAAGATTTGGTTCTTTTCAAAGATGAGCAATCCTCAGACTAAATCTGCTTTTAGAATTCACAGCAGAAGCTGTGTAATAGAAAAGGGCTTGTGGAGAGGCCTGTGGTAGGCCTGGATATTTCAAAGCACCTTTTAATACCTTTCCCCAGGTAGTCCAATGCTTGGGATTTTACTAAATTCTGGCTACTGGATAACTTCATATCTAAAGTGTTATTAGAACAACCTCCTAATTAAGAAGCACAAACTGTGTCCCCATAGAAAGTGCAGATGACTAAGTGTTCCGAGAAGTGCCCTGCTCCTCTGTTAGCTCTGAGGTTCTGGCCTGCGTGCTGATTGGCCTGGTGTCGACCCAGCAAGGAGGCCTGGTCATGCAGGGAAGGCACCCCATGCCTCCCAGCAGGATTACCTGGGGAGGTTTATGCCACCTGGTTGATCTCTACAGCAGACAAGCAGAAACAGCGTTTTCCTCAGCCTTCTAAAGAGGGATGAGATTTGGAGGGAAATGCAAGATGAAGAAAGGATGCTTTGGACTAAGAAGATCGAGCCCTCTCCCCTGCCCTAGAAAGTGGTGTGATTGGAAAGAGACAGAGGCTAATGAGAGGGGAAAAGGCACCGGGCCTTTGCTGGTTCCCTCCAAGGACACTCAGCCTTCAGAAGGTGTAATTAGAGCTTGTGCATCAGGGAACCAAAGGCTGTCACCACCAAGGAAAGCCCCAAGCCAAGCAAACCCTGCCTGGTTTCATGGTTCCATCCCTCTCAGTGCCTTCGAGGAGAAGACACCAGCAAACGCTATCCTGGGCATTCCTAATATGTGGGACTAAGAGCTCTAGGAGAGCAAGTACAGATTTTTAGGCCAAAGAGCAAGGCAGCATGCTTTGGGCACAGGAACCGCAGGAGTGGGATTCGGAGGGTTCATACAGAGGTGGGATGTGGTTTCCCTCCAGCTTGCTAATTTGCTCAGGGTGTCAAGGATGGGACTGACTAAGCTGCCTTGGGAAGTTGGCTCTGCCATGCGCTTTCTCATGGACAAAGCAGAGCCAGAGCCCAGCTGGTCACCACAGCCAGAGGATGTGGCGATGAGAGCCTGTACATTTCCTTCCTCTATGTGTCTCATTCCAGGACAAGGGCAGACCCCAGTGACTCAAAAATGTGTTCTCAGAGCAAATCTCAGTCTCCTGGCCTCCGTAATGAGCAGCAATGAGCCATGCCTCCCACGGTCCCTCTGCCATCTTCATTCTCACACCCTTCAAAACAAAACTCCCGTATCCACGGAGGATGGCGGTTACTGATAGGGCTCACTGAGAGATTTCTCACCTGGGTAAATTGCATCACAACAAAGCTTTTGTCCAGGGGATAAGAAAAGACTCTAGGTGGAGTCTAATGATGCCCCTAACAAGTCGACAGCATGAATGGCAGCTTGTCCTGGCTTCCAGTGGTGTGGACAACCAGATCACTCAGCCCACGGGGGCCATCCAGATCGGTGCTATGGGACAGAGGTGTGCCTGCTGTCCCCAGTCACACTGGAGGAACAGTCACTGAGGCCCCGGAGGGTGGAGGCAAATGTAGCAGGCGTGGCTCACCACATGTTAATGCTCCGTCTTTACTGAGTTTGCCTTTTCAGTTCTCAGTTATCGAGGGGGATCTTACCAGTATCTCACATGTGAGTCTCAGTTTTACAAATACAGACTATTATGAAAGAAACAATCAAACATAAACACACAGAAGCAGATGTTATTGACATGCTTTAGTGACAGAACTTTCATATATTTGTTGACATGGTAAAACCTCTCCTTGATTACATATGTATATATAAATTTCTACTGATACCCCTAGGTGGCAATATTACAATACTTCAGTTTGGAAGATACTGAGGAGAGAGAGAATGAGAGAGAGACAGAGAGACAGAGAGAGAATATGTGAAACAAATGACTAGAATCTGGAATCATGCATTTTGATGCCTCCAAAAATAGAGACCATAGAAAATTGCCTGGTGGCCAGTGCAAAGCTGTTTTCATCACAGTGAGAACCAAGGAGGTGTCTGAGTGTCTCACGAATTGGATTAATTTGAACAAGGTTTCCTTCCACAATGAGAAGGTGTGGGCGAGGAGAAGTCTTAAAGCCTATTTCCTCTCTGATCAATAAAAGATCATTTACTGAATGGTGATTTCTTTCCCAAATATCCCGTAATATCTATTGTGAATGATGGAACAGAGCCCAAAGGAACAATGTCAAGTACAGTTTGTGGCTAAAGTGTTCTTACTTTTGTTCAAAAATGTTTGCGAATGCATTCTAAAACATTTTACTTACAGTATGGTAAGAGCTCTGTTAAATGCCACTGCAGAGAATGAGTGTGATCCCCTGTGAGGGGGACCCCGGCTGCACGAATAGGGGAGCTTGGGGTGTTTGGAAATTTGACTTACAAGTGGGCTTCCGGCTTATGAATTCATCCCAATAAAAGTGCACGAATAATAAATTAACTATTGTATTAAATATGACAACAGTAAATCATATGATCACTAAGGCACCTCCAGAATTATGAAATTTGTTAAAGAAAATAATTGTGATGGAACAGTAAACATACATCAAAAGTATACTTATAAATAATATTTAATAAACTTGAAAATTGCTTTACTGCTAAGTGAAAAATCAACACTGAGTATAAAAATATTAAATGCAGTATGATATTTAAAAGAATATTAGCATGAAATACATAAATATTCACAAGAGTTTTCTCTAGATAACACAATTATGTTTAATTACATTATTGTCAAACTTGATACTTTGGTTTTTTCCAATGAATTCGAATTGTTTCTATATTAATAAAAATTGTAGATGATGTAGCTTGTTGTCTTATGTCCAAAACCAAAATACACAGAGACGGGTGTCCAAAACACATGTGTGCCTACACCCACACGTGCACACACACAAGCACCTACAGTGTGAACGTCTGTTTACATCTGCATCCATACCGAGGCTGATGAAGATCTCCAGACTTTGTGACAAGTTTTAGGGTTTTGTGGATATTGAAAAATCTAGACAGAGTAAAGGTAAAATAAGGTGCCCCCTTAGACTGCACAGTATTAAAATTTAAGGCTGACAGTATGATCTGAGACACATCAAGCTACAACATTTGGATTCCTGTGGAAGAGAATGAGGACTTCACATGGGTGGTGCTTCACAGGTACAAGTGTAATTCACTGGCAAATCACGCTGTGCTCTCTAAGTTGGCTTACATAGATTACATGCATTTATGAGGGTTACTGACCAAACTATTCACTTGCACTTTCACACATTTGTGGAATATCATTAGCTTTTATTTTTTCCACGGTGACTGAGACTCATTGTTTTCATCTGGCCAAGTTCATTAACGTTAAGAAACTACTTAGCAAGTGTCTTGTGCCAAAATCACAACAGGTGCAGACATAGGGGAAAGTCAGCCAGGTGGCTGTCCCTGGGACCCTCCTTTCCTCCAGGGCCTGATGGAGGGTATGGAGGCCTCTTCTAAACAGGCACCCTGGAAACGCCAGGTGCTCATGGGGAGCCCAGGTGTGCTCTGCAGACTGATACAGACCAGAAGGGGACTCAGCCCAATGGTGATGGCATGAACACACCTGGAGCACTTGTACGCAAAGAGAGAAGTCTCAGAAACCCTTAGTCCCTACTTGTTCCTGGAGGATGACTGTCCCACTCCAGGGTTATTTCAAGGGCTACATGGAAAATCATGAAATTCTCAAGAGATGGTGCAAGGAAGCCAAGAAGGGGTGATGACAAGGGTGTCACCGGAAGGCATGGAGGCCCAGCTGACTCACCACTCTGCAGGAATAAGTTATGGAACTGCAGGAAGACCCGAGGTGGACCTGGGACCCTGGCTGGGATCTGGGTGAATGGGTCGTGTGAGTGACTTCCAGGGTGGCGATGGTGAGAAGTAGGAGGGAGAGGGTATCGACAGAGCGAGGGCCCACTGAAGGAGCAGGCAGGAGGCCGGGGCTTGAAGCAGGGCTCCTCCCTCGCTGGCTGGTGCACTGAACTGTGAAGTCCCGGGCCCAGTGCTGGAGTGTGACGGAGGTGGCGAGAGCTCTGGGTAAAACCTGTATCTGGGCCTAGATGAGCATCTCTGTGGCTTCCAGGAGCAGGACAGCTAAGAGGACCAAGTGAAGGCAGTTTCAGTCACCTCGCGGAGGGAAGCTGAGTCTGCACAGGTGTGAAAACAGTAGGGGGCAGGAGTGGCTGAAGCAGGGCTGGGGGACAGGGCGCTGAATGCACAGATACAGGAACAATCAGAAGTGCAGGCTCCCATGGTGGGTACGGTGGGGAGCCCTGAGCAGAAAGGTGGCCAGAGCCACAGAGAGAAGGAAGGGGAGCGGGGAGAAGTGGGGGCCGCAGCCAAGTGCAGCCGGGAGCGCCACGGCCACGGCCTTGAGAAGAGAGACAGTGTCAGCGCGTGTGACATCGAAGTCATCCCTGAAGGAACACAGAGTTCCTGGGCTGGTGAAGGTGAAGTGAAGGGTGCAGATGAGGGCACCAAGTACACACGTCGCTCAAGGTCAGGTGCAAGGCTGGGAGTGCCTGTGTTTGCTCTCTGTGGATACCGTCTGCACCCGCGTCACCACATCTGCGTCGCTCCTGTGTAGAGGAGTGGAGATGGCCACTCAGTGGAAAAAGGTTTCGGTCTGGAGGGCCTGAAGGTCACCCCCACCTTGGGTTATTAATCCTCATGCTCTTCTTTGGCCACTGACCCTGTTTCCCTATTCCACTGAGTGCTGCCTGCAAGGAATTCCCATCGCCCTCCAAGTCTGAGACTGGAGCGGAGTCTTCGCCACATTTGCCATCAGCTTCTTCACCCACTGGCACTCATGTTTCTTGTAGTTTCTCAATGAATAATTTACATGCATTTTTAAGGAGCAGGAAGTTTTGTTTAGCATATGGCTATGTAAGAGCAGGGCATGTGGTATACAGTAATGATAACCTGTGTCATCAGCCCAAGATGTACAACAGATCAAGCACAGAAACACAGTTCCTTCTGCCAGGTGAAGTCCAAGTCACCTGTCTGATGGAAGGCGCTCCACCCAGCAGCATCCACAAATCTGCCACTGTCACCTGTGGTGGCTATGCTGGGGCATAAGGGCCTTCTTCCTTCCTTCTTTCCTTCCTTCCTTCCTTCCTTCCTTCCTTCCTTCCTTCCTTCCTTCCTTCTTCCTTCCTTCTTCTCTCTCTTTTTCTCCTTCTTCTTCTTCTTTCTTTCTTTTTTTCTCACAACCTCCACTTACCAAGCAAGTGCTTGAGCCACTGAGCTAAATCCCTGGCTCAAGGGTCCTCCTTTCACAGGAAGGGGGGTACCCAGAGAGGTCACCGGAAGTGGGAGCTATCTGGCCTCTGCTCATCTTCCAGTAGCTGGAACAGAGTTCTGCTGACGAAGAGGGCCAGGTAGGCCAGCTGTGGTCCCAGGAAGTGAAAGCAGGGCCAGTAGAAACTCCTCAGCCCTTCAAGGATACTGCTCTCAGCATTGTCAGCAGTGATATCTTGATGTCCCAAAGCTGTGATCAGATTGGAAACAGGAAAAGGAAACTCTCAACCAAAGCCCACCTCTCCTTCCCTGATTCCCCTGTATTCTAGGAACTCTGCAGGGGGCTGGTGTGATGGTCCCCAGCTTTGCTGTGTGGACCAGAAGGAAACAGTTTGGGGAGCAGCCAGACAAGCGGCCCCTGCTGCTGCCTGGGTTTGCTTCCAGGCTCTGCCTCTGAATAGAGACACGGCTTATTCCTCCCTGCCCATGCTGGGGTCTTCAGTGAAAGGGAGACTATGGTCATACAGCTGGGCTCCATAGGAGAATCCAAACTGGGGGGCTGTCTGTGAGCCCAGGCTAAATATGTCAGAATTTATGTACTAAATTTAAAGTACAAGCAACGACAACATTAAAGTCCATATGATGATGAAGCCTAACAGACAAAATAATAAAGAAAAGTAGCAGGCAAGGTGGCCCTTATGTAGCTAGGACCCAGTTTCTGCTAAATGAAAAGAACTCCCACCATGACCAGAAGGCAGCAGGAGGTGAAATGCCCATCTTCCCAAGAGGATGTTGGAGCCTCAAGACCAGAAAACACAGTAATCCCCACCACTAACTCATAAATGATGGGTTAAAATGGAATATTCTTCAGAGCAAAGGAGACTTTGAGTCCACGTTTCAACTTCACAACTTGATTTAGACAGTACATGGTGGTTCGCATTGAGACAGGAAGCCTCAAGGACTAGATGACCAAAGTTTTCCCTCAGTTGGGAGGTTAATATTTATATCTCAATTGTACTGTTTTATGCTTTTCTCAAATAGATTTTTATTATGAAATGAATGAAGGTTGAAGTCAAGATGGCTGATCAGTGAGCAACAAAATACAAAGCTTCCCAGGAGAAGCAACTCATATTCCAGAATAAAACACCTTGGAGAGACCCAGACAGAGGGAGATGGATCCTCTTGACATAGGAAGAAATTAAAACGTAAAAAAGCTCATGAAACACATCAGGACTACAACTGAAACAGCTAAAAATTGCAGGACACAGCATTTTTGCTGCGACCCACCAAGTTTGCGCCGACCTGAATTTGGGCCAGCTTGAATCCATGCCGGCCGGCAGAGCTGCCCAAACTCATTCCCGCCGCCACTCACAGGAGCCACAGCAGCACTGAAGTCGGGGGTTGGTGAGCCCAACAAAGAGTGGAGCCGGTGAAGGGACCTTCATTAATCCACAGTCAGTGCTGGGAATGAGACCCCGCCCCCATGGGAAGGGCATGACCAAATGGGCGACATGTTGGAATCGGGCAGGAGGAGCCGAAACTGGGAGCGAGAGTGACTTCAGTTGTTTGCTCCCTCCCCAGAGCAGACTCGTGGGATTTGCTTGGATCGGGTTGCACCCCTGGCCAGGACCCAATGAACTGTCCCAAATTGATTCCCTGCGCCTAGCACGCACTAACCGGGTGAAGGCCCCTAAAGTTTGGCTGGCCTGGTGGGGAGGGGCAGGCAGGAGAGGGCAGAGGTCACTCGCCAGTGTGCTTCAGAGGAAACGTGGCCAACAGGGAAGGGGGGTGGGACCTGCACTGTAACCTGTGTGGAGGAAGCCAGGGCCATGACAGGAGAGAGAGGCAAGAGGAGGCCCCCAGCCCAGAACCCTGAGAGCACTGATCCAGGAGAAGGAAAAACAAGGGAGACTGAGGGCAGCAAACATGCAACATCAGATGTGGCTTCAATGGACATTAAGAGATATCTTCAGGACCTTGTAGATGAGCTTAAAACTGAAATATTAAATCAGGTAAATCAAGATATGAGTAGGGTAATAAAATAAATGCTAAGCATCTCTCAGGAAGACATAGACGGAAAAAGGGAGAAACACAAAAAAAGGAAAGAAACATTCAATAAAGAATATAAAAAAATATAGAATACATGAAGCAGATTCAAAAAGACTACCAGGAAATTAAAAACTCCATTGAAGGCTGGCAAAATGCCTTAAAAAAAACTAAGGATAGACTATCAAAACTTGAAGACAAGTTTGCAACGTGTGATCATGAAAGGAAAGATCTCTTTAAAATAACAAGGAAACAGGCAGTAACAATACAAAGGCTAGAAGATGACAAGAGAATCTACAATTTAAGAATAAGAAATGTGAATGAAGAAGCAGGAATACATACAGGCAAATTACAAAGGCTATTCATGGAAATAATTAAAGAGAACTTCCCAAGCATGGGAAAAGAAAATGACATTCAGTTATGTGAGGCATACAGAACTCCAGCCACCTACAACCAAAACAGATCTACACCCAGACATATAATAATCAAGATGCCAGAAACTTAATATAAAAACAGAATATTAAAAGCCATCAGAGAAAAGAAACAGATAACCTATAAAAGTGTGCTCATCAGAATCACGGCTGACTTCTCGACACAGACCATCAGATCAAGAGGAGCTTGGAGCAAAGTATTCCAAGCCCTGAAAGAAAATAACCTCCAGCCCAGATTGATGTACCCTGAAAAGCTGTCTCTAGAAATTAATGGAGAAACAAGATGCTTCCATGACAAAGAGGAACTGAGGGAGTTTGTGACCACCAATCCAACCCTACAGAGAATACTGAAGGACATTCTAGAGAGAGAGAAAAAAAATACCGGGATTTTAGGAACAGTGGCAGAAAGGCCTCAATGAGTGGGGCAGGCAAAGGAATGAAGGAGAAAACTAGATAAACAAAGGCAGAAAAATAGCATGGCAGAAATGAGGCAGAGAACATTGGCTAGAATCTCTAACATAGATGGGCTTGATACACTATATTGTTAATAGTGCACAAGGGTTTAAAACCCACATTACTCACACTACTCTGCTTAGATGTATTATATTCTGTTCCAGTCATTCTACCTGTACTAGATTTGAGGGCACAGACAGTAATCCCGAAAATAACAGGATATAGTACAGTAATCATCCTTAATTTCCTAATAACTTAATCTAAAGCTCTGTAAAACCTACACAATTTTACCATGACTGATAGTAATCAAATCTGCTTTGTTGGATTGCTGTTTTGTATTGATAGATTTTATTCAAAGTTGTTATGACTGATAGTATCAAGTCTGAGAGTATGGGCAACTGCACTTAAGATGACAAGATTCACTAGAATATCCACTCTGGTTTGATTATTACCTGCCTTTGAAGCTTTATACTGTCTACAATGTTTTATTTTTACTAATATTGTTATATACTTTTATATTCAATTATGCCTGATGATATTGACAATTCTATTGAAGATAATAAGAAACAACACAGTAATCATTGTAGATCACCTTGTATGTGGTTTTATACAACTTTTTGGTTTCATGTTTTTATAGGAATTTGTTTTGTTTTGTCTTGCTAAGTTTTGTTTTTCCCTCTAATACAGAAAGGATAGAAATATATATAGAGACTCATGCATGTGTAGCTGTTTACACTCTCACTGCATGAATATCTACTTTGTATGCTTTAATTTTGTAACTTGAACAACTATTTCTAAGAGGACAATATGTAATTTATCAACTAGTGATTTCTTATTGTTTATCTTTTTTTTGAAATTCTGTATTATCTCTGCCCTTTACATGCTTTTGTTTCTCTTTAAATAAATAAAAAAATGAAATTAAAAAAAAGAAATGAATCTGTGTGAGTGGATATATGATATGCATATTGAAAACCAAAGTTTTTTCTAGGAAGGAAAGATTGTAAGTCACTAAGATAACAAATCTTCTCAACTTACTTCTTAAATTTATTGACCTCTGAATAAAACTCTACTAGTTTTTGGGACTAAAAAAAATTCTTAGAATTTAAGAAAAAGAAATGCAAAACTAGACATGAAATTTGTATAAGAAAATGTAAAAAGGACCACTGGGGTTTTCAGATATTAAAATGCATTTTAAATCTGGTAACCACAATGATAAGGTTTAGTGTGGGCTTCACAACAATTGATCAAATAAAAACAGAACTGGGACCCTAAAATAGATCCAGCTATATATGCAAACCTAATGTTTGATAGAAGTGACTTTTTAACACTCCAAAAGTTGGAATTTCAAAAAATAATGCCTTGTGGATTGACCAAAATTTTTTAAATTAGGGACTTATTTACTCTTTATGGGAAAAGTGTCAAATGAAAACATAAATTGCCTATTTTATATTCAAGATTTTGTATTCTGTGTTGTAAATAACAAGCATAAATTTATGTCTTATACATATTTATAACTTGATTAATATTTGCTGAGATAATGAAAAAAATTAGCTGTCAGAGTAGAGGTGGTGTCTAGATAAGATCCAGAATTCTTTCCTCCTCCAAAAATAATGTGGAGACTTATCAACCCATGGTAAAGGCATCTAACCCAAAATTAAAAGATAGGCAGGTTCTATACATCAATAGGGGGAGAGTAAAGAATGCCAGAAGGTAATTCACAAGAATTTAAAAATCAACATGAAATTACAGAAGATACTGTGGAAGGATGTTTCATCCAGAGATGTTTAAACAAATATTCATTCACATACAACACTTGCTTCTCATATTAGCAAAGGAAGTAAGTGGTAATAAACACAAAAATGGTTTTAAGGATAAAATCATTTGCTGAACTGCATTTATTGAACACCAATATATAAAATCTAGAGATACCCAAGTGGATATGTCATCTCTTTGTTATAGGCAGCTGAGTTAGAAATATTATAGGCACTCAGACAGGGCCAGGCCCTCCAGGGAGCCTGCACAGAGGACCAGAGGTCTTGAGACCTTGGAGGGGACAGACGCCTCCTGCTGTGGGCCAGATCTCAAGACAAAAAGCAAAACAAATGCAGCCACACCCTAAGTGTAAACATCAGGGATCCATTTATTCTCAATGGCTGTGCATCACCTTGAGGAAGCCAGGAGCCCCCACCATCCCAACCCCTACAGGAAGAGCCACTGCTCCATAACAATGCCTGCTTGCTACCTGACTGGCTTCCCCATTTGTCCCTGATTTGGTCAATTTTACCTGAACAATTAACTTTATTGGCTGACTACAGTTCTGTCCCACCTCATGTCTCCTGCTGTGGGAGTTCCCATGTTTTCCCCACCTTAGACCCCTCTCTCCTTGTGGTTTGCTCTATAAAAGTCCCTAGAAAAGACAGGGTCTTTGGCAACCCACTTGTGACCCCTTCTGTCTCTGGGACAGGTTTCTTTCTCTCAATAAATATATGCTGCTCTTAACCTCCGTTGTTCCTAAAATTCATTCTTCGATTTTAGAGGACACGAACTTGTACTGGACATATAGTAGGTCAGGAGTTTCATTCTCCTATATCATTTTGAAAATTGCTATGTGTTCAAATCTGTATAATCTTATAGAACATAGTTTCAGAGAAATGAAATGCAAAAACCCTAACACTATGGAATTATTTTTTGTGAATGTATTATAATGAAGTACACACAAGAAATGTGATCCCAACATAGTTAAACATGAAGAATTACAATCATAAGTATGCATCAATAAATAACTTAGGACACTTTTAAATTAAATTACTTAATATTCATAGAAGGTAACCATATGCTGTCATTAAATTGGAATAATAATTTTGCTTTAATTTTTAATCACTGAAAAAGATACAGAATGCAATGTCAAATACATATTTTTAAAAGGCCATAGGTGATGTGGTCCTATTTGTGGATATTTTTGTGCGGTCTGTTATAGGTGACACTTTCCAAACATTAAAAATGACATAGGTGTTTATTTTGCTTTTATTTTCTTCTTTACCTAGGTTATACTTTCACAATACAGTTTACCATGAGCCAGGAGACAGCAGTTTTAGAAACAGAAGAATGTATGCTTTACTTGGAAGAAACAAAATAAAAATTTGTGTATTGTCTCTTCAGTGGCTCAGCCCTGGGGTCATAAACCTGGAGGGGCCCAGCAGCATGAGCGAGGGACCTGGTTGCCCTGGCCTGGTCACCTTTGTAGCCAGCTGTGGCCTGGTGATCTCCTTACATGGAGTTCCTCACCTTTGTGAGGAGCACAAATTCCCTTCTGATTAAAACAGTCAAGATATTTTATACAATATGTTATCTACTCCCCACAACACAAGCACATATCACAAACACCAATTAGATTGTATTCATGATTCACAATAATGATGATGAGATGAACTTGAAACCCCAATTCCATCTTTAAACTTTCCCCGTGTGAGAGCACATCTGGGAAGAGAGGTAAGGGCAGTTTAGCAACAGGACTCAGCTGTGAGCCCAGGGGCAGGAGGAGGAAGGGCTTGGCAGAGCCTGGAAACTAAGGCACCTTCTGGCCCGAGGTCCTAACCTGAGGCTGCCAGCAGGGGTGATGAAATCCGTCCAGGCAAAGATCAGAAAGGGGTTCAGAGATGGGTGATCCCAACACTGCCGCGGGGGCTTAAACCAACAGCTCTCCACCGTCAGCCACAGGGGACCAAGTTAGGCTCCCTGCAGACTTTAAACATGGGTTGGAGTACCTGAAATCTTTAAGTACCATATTCTCCAAAGTGACTCAAAGCTCTGCAAAGCAATACGATGACATGGGTAAAATAACACGGTATCTTCGGGGTTTGGAATTACCTTTGAACTAGGTTCCTGCTTGAAGTTGGAATTCCATTTTACCGTAGCATTTCAATGGCTTAGAGCTTTGTTCAGCTGTGTTGAGGGTCACTTAAATAACACAAACAGATTTGCTGTGGAAAGTAAGAATGGGCTTTAGGAATCAAGGTCTCAGAGGTCTCAAATCTCAGCATGAGAAGCCTTGATTGAAAATCAGCAAGAAGCCTTCCCAGCAGGAACACTGCATCCTAGCACACAGCCCGAGATCCAGCATCCCCGTGCGGTGTGGGGTGGGGCGGCTAGGTCTCCTCCAGCTTGCAGAAGGATGAGGTCATTAACCGCACTGCTCCGCGCCTTAGCCAGCTCTTCCGTGTGTCAGCGGGGACAGGGTACTTGACCTCTAGATGCAAAGTTCTTAATATTTCTGAGCTCCTGCCAACAAAATAGTAGTTGCAATAATAATATAAATAATAATAATAAATAACAACAATTATTGACTATATTTATTAATTAATCATTATAGATAATAATTAGAATTAGTAATATGATGGTGTCTACTTTATGTGACTGTAAATAGTAAATGTAACACACTTAAAACAGATTCTGGCTTATTGTAGGTACGTAAAAGCACTTTGCTATTTAAAATGTCATTAAATGTTTCAAAAAAAACATTTGGGGAAAACTTGTTTTTTAACTACCCTTCTCAAAGAATCCAGCGCCTGCCAAAGCTGAGGTCAGATCAGTGTGACCTCTGCCGTGCCAATGTGCTCCATGGGTGAGACTGTCACAGAGGCACAGGCCTAACAGACAGCAGAGCCCGGCTAGACAGAAAGCTACATTTGCCATATTTTTATGTTGCATTTTAATATGGTTTTGCCCTTGAATTTATTTTAAACTCACACCTGGTCTCAATGCCCCGAAATTTGTTAAAATCTTGAAGTACAGGGATAGAAACCTAAGCATCAAACCAGATTAACTTGTGAAAACATTTACGCAAATCAGGGGAAGGGCGGGACTGCAGACTGTCAGTCACGGTGCCCCTGGCCTCCCAGGGTGCTCCGGAGGGCCCCCCAAGGGCTTTGATTCCGATGTGGAAGCCCAAGCCCAGCCCTGCTCGGGCTCAGCAGTAACTGGCTGAGTGCCACAATCCCCCTAAACTACAAGGGGCCACAGGTCAGAGAAACGACCTCTGAAGCGGAAATACCGGTCCGCGGTGTCGCCCCTCAGTCCTGTGCCATTTTGTTAAATTCTTTGCCATTTTGACCACAGGCAACGTTTCTCAGGGTTTTAAGCTCAATCGAATCATTATGAACCATTTTTCTTGAAATTTTCAGGGAAGATGTTACTAAAAGGCACAAAGGAGAATTTTATGCATATAAGCAAAATAATTATCACTTGGAACCATAGTTCCCTTGGCTTTTGTAAAATTCTTATTCAATATATAACACGTGTTTAAATATTTCAATCCAGATATGGTGGCATGTGCCTGTTAATCCAGATATGGGAGGATGAAGCAGGAAGATCACCAAAAGTTCAAGGTCAGTTGAAGCTATATAGAAAGCTCAAGGCAAACCTGAACTAGACAACATGCCCCTGTCTCAGAAAAACTGAAATAAGTAAATGAATATGTAACTATGTCTCGAAAACTTTCAGACCTGAGAAAGCTGGATTACCTGAGAGTATGGGAAATGCACCAACCTAAGAAACAGCCTCTGCCAAGCTACTGATTTTACCCGAGAGGACACGCTTTCTTCTAAAGGAGCAAACAGATTGTGCAGGTGACTGATCAGCTACATCCTACCGCTGGGAGGGCTTGGGAATGTTGGGTATTGCTGGGTGGTCACATAAGTCTGTGTAGATTCTAGCTTTAGGGAGGACTGCGCTTTTGGGAGTCAGATAGTGTTATGGATTAAAAACTGGTGGTCAGTTTAACACCAGCAGTATTAAATCACCATGGTGCTGAGTGTAGAAGTCTCACCTGCAGCAAGTTGCCAGCATGAAGAGAGATGTGGAGAAGAGGGGCTTTGAGGTGTTGAGGCATTGAGGCATTGTGGGTTCTCCTGTGTGTTGCTGTTTGAGCTGTTGGTTCTCCTGGAGAAGCTCTGATCCTCGTATCGAGCATTGCTTCCTGGCTCCGGAGGGGAAGACCTGTGCCGCTTGGTCTCCAGGATGATCTCGTCACTCTGGCTTCCTGGCATGTACTCGACTGTGCTTATGATCTGAGGAGCTTGGGGCCTCCGTGTCGCTGAGGGTGGCTGTGGTGCTTTTCAGGACAGCCCTGGTCTTTCTTGTGAGTGTGACTTCTCGGCTCCAGCGTAGAACATTCAACCTACCAGCACAGCTCCTTCACCTGCTGGCATAGACTTTCTGGCTTCTACTGCTGACCTTTAGGCCTTCCCAACAGGGATCCGTAAAAGAGACTGGCATGAGTCCTTCTTGTGGGCTCTAGACCTCCAGATGGACTCATGGGAGGCACTGTCATGGGCTCTGGGTCTTCATCTGGACTCATGGGGGACATTGCTGTGGAATTTAGCCCCTTGGTTAAATATTCTGTGGCATTAGAGTTGTGGATAGATTTCCTGCACTTTCTTGTGCTAACTCTGGGTGACCATTATAAGATAATATTATAAATTCTGTGTCCTGATTCTAATTGTTCTCCTCCCAGCCCCTGACTACAGCAGATAGGAAAAGCATTTTGCTGTTTTGCTAGATGTCAGTGTGGCCTTGCAATGTGCAATTGAGATGGAATTTCACACCTTCTTTGGAGATGAAAAATACAACAGAGCTTTCTCCAGCCTGCCTGGTACCCCTGAGTGGATGTGGCCAGCCGTGGACCCAGGCACAGGCCTGGGCGACCCCTTGCCGCGGGTGACCTTGAGAATGCACAGGGGCCGCTGTGGAGAAAAGCAATTTCATCTTTGAAATTACACACTGCTCTTCTCATTCATCTTGATAAGCACTTTTAAGGCATAAAAAGGGGTGGGGATGCAGCTTCGGTAAGGGTATGGAGAGCCTCTCCGCAGCGTGGGCTTAAAGTAAATTTAGATGTTCAAAGATGCATTTGATATCTATTGTAGGGCTAAATTGGCCACTTTAGAAGGGGAAAAAAGAAGGAGACCAAAAGAAAAGCAAAGGAAGAAAATTGGTTTATGAGCAGAATTATTTTGTGCACTACTTTTTGAATGCTCAGCCGTGCAGATTTTCCTGCTTGTGTAAATGAACAGAGCACTGTCTACTCTCTTCTTATTCCTGCAGCTGGGTTAATTGCGTGCATTGGGGGAGGTGAACTTTGCACTGTATCTTGGCAGTGGAGTCGGGAACCCTTGGAGCCCACACAGCTAAGATGCTCCCAGTGCTCGGAGCACTCAGCTTCTTGCACGATGCAGGAGCCCCTCCCCCGTGTGGTCCCCTGGAACCCTCTGAGAAAAGGGGAGGGGTGGTCACACGCCCCAGAGGAGACGCTGAGACCAAGTGCCAGGAGCGGGCTCTACCCCCTTGGTCACACCAGGCATGGGGAGAACTGGACAGCCCAGAGGAGACACTGAGACCAAGTGCCAGGAACAGGCTCTTCCCCCTTGGTCACACAAGGCATGGGGAGAACTGGACAGCCCAGAGTTGACGCTGAGACCAAGTGCCAGGAGCGGGCTCTGCCCCCTTGGTCACACCAGGCATGGGGAGAACTGGACAGCCCAGGGGCCCTTGACAAGGAGAGCTGGGTCTGCAGCTCCTCCCACTCGCGCAGAGAGGAGAAGAGGAAAACCAGCATCAAAGATGAGTGTTTATGAGGCCCAGGCAGGAAAAGGTCACCTGCAGAGATAGCGGTCACCCTGCCATCAGGTGGGCACCCCCACATCAGCACACTGCCCCCTCTGCCAGTCTCCTCCAGTCTGGGAAGCAGAGGAGCCTGCTTGGTGACAGCTGCTTCAGCGGGGAGGAACGGGGAACAGAGAGACCAGTGGGTGCTGGGCTTCCCCACCCATGTGCCAAAGCCAGGCAGACGGTAGGGCCTCCTTCTCCTGTGCTGGCTCTTGTCCCTCCTAAGCCCAGGCTACTCACGTGCCAGAGGAGGTTGGCAGGCTTCTTCTATTTGCTCTCGATACCCAAGCAGCTCCTGAGATGAAGGGTGCAGACTTGCATCCAGCAGGAGACCCCACGGAGGCAGCGTGGGCTTTTAAGGACACAGCCACGGTGACTCCCTGTGGTTCTGCCACATCTGCCACTGGAGTATGGTACCAGCCTGCCAGCCTACCCCACAGATGCTGCAGGGCCCATGGGGAAGATTATACACTCTGCCCACCCTCTTCTTTGTTTTATGTAACAAGCATAAAATAAGACATAGGAGGCCAAAGCAGGGAGATTGCAAGTTCACAACCATCCGGGGCCTCTTAGTTATTTAGTGAGGCCCTGTTTCAAAATAAAAAATAGGCTGGGGTGTAGCTTCAAGTGAAGGGCTTGGATTCAACCCTTAGCACCACCAAAAATCTAAAAAAGACATAGGACACCAGGTCCCGCAGGTACGAATTGCTTGGGGTAGAATGCAGTGCAGGTTCATGAGAAAAATGCGCCTTTGCTTTTTCCTAAAGATTGCCAGCCCTAGAGAAAATGCCTGCCCTGTTAAAATCCCTGCTTTCCTCAGCTGCCTGCACTCAGAGTTAGTATGAGGATGGGAATCATGCAAATGACATGGTCCAGGCTTCACTACAACTAGCGTGGTGACCTAGGATTACTCATTCTCCCTTGGCTTCTGGGACATGCTCTCAGAGCCCCGCTGCTCCCTTGGCAGCCAGGATTCTGTGGTGAGCGCATGTGCTTATTCCCGCGGACACACCTGCCAAGGGGTGCAGACCTGCCCTTCAGGAGGCAGTGATGGGTTTAATCGGCTCTGGAGGCCACTGCTGTCGGTCTGGTCTGCTGAGATCTGAACGGCGAAGGAGAAAGATGAGTGTGGCTCATGGAGGGACAGCTGGTAGACCACCCTAGCATGGTGGGATGGAACTAGGCCCCCGCCTGCCTGAGAGTGGAACTGAAAAGAAGGGTCCCGTCACCTTCAGATTTCCCCACTCATTCCGGGGAGCCCCAGCTGCTCTGCCTGGGATTAGGCTTGATGTCGCCAAATTTCCAAGCGAATCGTCTCAGTAGAGAGGAGAACAAATGCTATTCATTTGGGGAGACGATTTATGTCTTCTTTGAAGAAAATTATTCATTTTTAAGATACGGAGTTGCCCTGTCCTTTAAGATTTCCTGTTAACTCTTCCAGGCTCTCCAGCCAGGCGCCCTTCACACAGACCTTGTGGAAGAGCACTTTGGTGGAAAGCAGAAGAGAATCAGACCTGCAGCCAGCACAGGCTCCCATGCTTGTAGAAGCCTGGTGCTGGCCCGACAAGCACTTCTAAATACAATGAAGACGTAATCAGCAGGTGGAATTTGAGGGATCCTGGAGAGGCTGACATCCTCATTTAGTATCTCCAGCACGCATTCCATACCCAAAGAGGCATTTCTAGTAATATCTTAAAAATTAAGTTCTCTGTGTAAATTACTTATGCAGCAGCTCATCTGTGATGAATGACAGGGTTGGATGGTGCTGCATACTTGCTGTCATAAGAAGTTCAGTAAATGCACGAAGTGGATAAAGCAGGATTTGGTATCACTAAGACTGGATCTCAAGGGATCCAGTGCTGGTGCCAACAATGCAGACCCTGGCCTGAAGTGGAGCTTAGTTGTCACAGAACCACGCTGGTGGCTCCAGAATGGTGCCAGTGCCAGGGAGTAATTTACCAATAAGGAATCTGAAGGTGAGGTCTGGTAGAACAGCAGATGCGAACAGCTTTCACTACTGGCGCTGTCCTGGAAGATAAGGGACAACTGACGGAGAAGTCCTCCTATGGAGCCCTGCTTAGGAAGAGCTTTCATTGCTTGTGTGGAATGCAAAAGATGAAGTCTGAGGTGCCACAGCGTGAGGGGCTAAAATTCAAAGGCTGTAAATGTCCAACCAGAGCTGGGCTTTTCTACCAAAGTCAGGGACCTAGTTGGAAGAAAATCTGAGACCATAGTCCACGGTGACACATGTGTGTGGTGCTTTACACCCTCTGGGTTTGCATTAACTCCCAAGGGCCCACGTGTTAAAGGCATGGTTGTCAATCCTTGGTGCTGCCGGGGAACTTTTAAGAGGCAGAGCCTGGTGGAAGGAAATCAGGTCAGTGGCGTGTGCCCTTGAGGGGAAATGAAGATCCCAGCCACCTCTTAGAGTGCTCTTTGCTTCCCAGGTATCATGAAGTGAGCAGCTTCCTCTAGCACTCACTTCTTGCTGCACTTTTGCACCAGGCTCCAGTGCAGCCACGAGAACATGAACTGAAACCCCTAAGAGTGTGAGCTAAAATCAGCTTCTCCTCTTTGATGTGGATTTATCTCAGGTACTTGTCGCAGCAGTGGAAAGCTGAAAAACACAGAGTCCTGCACACTGCGATCTCCAAGGGACCTCTGAAGGTCACACTGAAGAATCATGGCCTCATGCTCTCTGAAGGAAGAAGCCATACATTTCCTTGTGCTGGAACATGAGGCAGAAACCCTTCCCACACAAGGCAATGGGCACCCCACTAATGGTCTGATAGCTTTGTCCCCCCAAATCCATATACTGAAATCCTCACCTCATGATGAAAGGATTAAGTGAAACCTTTGGAGGTGTTAGGGCTTTGATCCAAAATATCTCTCTAAAGTCTGATATTAAGAGGTGGAGCCTGGTTGGAGAGAAATTTCCTTAGGGACATGAACTGAAAGGCAAGCTTGTCCTGCATTCCTACTTCTCTCTGTCTCTGTCTCTGTCTCTGTCTCTCTCTCTCTCTCTCTCTCTCTCTGATTCATAGCTAACATGGAGTGAGAATCTTCCTCCTCCACACCCTTCCATCATATCTTTTAGTCCAGAGTCTGCCTACCATGGACTGGACTCATTGAAACTGTAAGCCAAAAATAAACTTTTCCTCCTTTATGTTGCCCCCCAGCTGAGAAAGCTCACTAGCACTGGGGGTGATTAGGCCAGGAGAGTAGAGTCATCTTGAATAGGATTAGTGCCCACGTAACAGGCCATAGGGATCCCCTCACCCTTCCTGTCACATGAGTCCACATCAAGCAGGCACTGCCCCTGAACCAAGAGCAGCTTCCAGCAGACACTAATCTGCCAGCACACTCAACTTGAACTGCCAACTTCCAAAAATATGAAAAATAATGCTGGCTTTTTTTTATTAGTCCATGTCTGCAGTTTTAATCTACTTGGTTTATAGAAATTTGTCACAACAGCTAAGGACTCTGCTAGTTGAGAACAGAGACTAAAACTCAAAGGAGCTTCAGGCCCTAACTAGCAGGAGCCAGGGAGCGCTCCAGGAGGCAATTTTGGAGGAGCTTGATCAAGGGGTGGAGCATGAACCTTGCAAGGAGGAGCATGCTGGCTTGGGAGTGCGTTTCCTCCACGCGGATTTACCAGTATTTCCAGGGCCCCTGGAGACTGTGGAGATTTGCTCTCCACATGGCTCAGTGAGGCCTGGCCAAGGTGCAGATGGCAGGACACCTGTGGGAACCGCAGAGGGAAGAGCTCCCATGCGTAAAACCTGGAGTGGCTGTGACATGTATACCCTCATGGCCTCCTGCATTGCCAAGAGACCAAAACCTACTGGCCTCGGAAGGTAAAAAGATGCCTCATGAGCTTGGCCTTCACTGCTGAGCTCCAGCGACCTGTGCCATGGAAGAGCACAGGAGAAGGCTGCTTTCCAAAGCATGGAGGAGGTGACAGCTGCATGACACAACAAAGGCCAGGTGCTGACCCCCAGAAGGGGCACTTGTGCAATGGTCACCCAAGCAGAAGTGATGCCCTAGGGCACCTGACCTGTGAGAGCCACTGGGGTGGTCAGGACAATGCAGCACCCCTAGATGGGTTCCAAGTGAAGGCTGTGGTCCGAACAGTTACCACATGTACATGACTGTCACACTCCCTTGCCTGGTGTCAGCCCCCCTAACTGAAGGGGGTGTCCTTCCTAACAGTGAAGCTCCTGTGACACATGACAAATACCCCCGGGAGTGACTCTGCCTGTTCTTCGAGGTACCCATGGCTTCCTTCCCAGGTGACTGTCCCCTGAGGGAAAGAAGACACCCAGCTACTTTGACAAAGATCCAACAGATCATCTAACAACTTACTGATGTCCAGAGGCCTAAAGCGCCATCACCCTTCCTCACACAGGATGTTAACAATCCAAGGTCCAGCTCACAGCACCTCAGTGGGGTCAGTGAACTGCCTCGGTGCTCACTTCCCTGGTTATCACATCTGTCATGGTGCCAGCCAATCTGGCACTTCAAGTGCTATCAGAGCAAGTCCTTAGTCAATGGAGTCAAAGCTAAGGCCCAAGAAAACCAGCCCTCAACCACTCTGATGGAGACAGGGAATCACCGGAGAGACCACACTCCAGACAGCAGAGACAAAGGTGTGGAGGTTTCTCCTACAGATCCATTCAGTCCACTGGTTTGACCCCGTGAAAACAACAGCAAAAACAGCACAGTGTCAGTCACGTGGACGACCCCACTCAGACCCTCCCCAGGCAGCACTCTGCTCGGGCAGGTATGTGTGGCCTCCAGTACACTGCGTATGTTCCTCAACTTGACAAGCAAGTTTCGCTTCTCTCTCAGTCAAAAAGTAAGATGAGAATTAATATATTTTCCCATGAAATTGACAAAAAAAACCCTCATTTACATTTGGCCCCAGGGCTATATTCACTATACCATCTGTCATAATATTAGTCAAAATCATCCTGATACCCTTGACATTGATCTCTTACCCCGGTGCCAGTGTGTTGGTCAGGCCCGGGAGTGAGGGAGGCCCGATGCTCAGACCCTCGTAGCAAACCTGCATGGCTGAGTTGCATAGATAAACATCGCAGAAATCCTGCTGTCCCTTCCCTCCCCCCATAGATATTTTTGGAAGCTGATGGCTGGGCCTGCTAGGAAAATTATTACTCTTGTCTTCCCTTCCAAGGCCAAGGAGGACCACACCACTGGGCCTGGCCAGCTCTGCAGGGAACATAGGCCTCACCCCCAGAGACTTTGTGCATTGGTGACCTGAATGCTGTCAAACAGCCCTGGCTTTGCGCAGTACCAGAGCAGGAAGAATTTCTGCAGCAGGGCGCAGATCTAGGAGCAAGAAGCTTTCCACAGAGCAGAGCTGAGCTGTGTGACCCGACAGACTGTGCCTCACTTGGAGAAGTCCCTAGGGGCAAAGGCACTGGGTGACATGTGCCGCATGCCCAAGTCCAGGGCCAGGCACGGGACTCTGGGGTCTGAGCAGCCCCAGAACATGCAGCAGCAAACTGGGCCCAGGGCGGGCTGCCGGCCCCTGACCCACTTCCCTGTGTTCCTCTGGAGTCTTTGCTGCCTCTAGCACTTTCCAAACTCTCCCACGGCTCCTCTGTGCTCAGTGTCTGACCCTGTAGAGGGCGCAGCAGGAGGGACGACCCACCCCGCGCTAAGGCACCGAGCAAACACGTGGGTGACTGCGTGGTGAGTGACTGCGTGGTGAAATCCCCAGGCAATTTCCATGAAAATATTTGAAGTTGAAAGCAGTGTGCACACTAATGAAATCAGGTAGGGGATGCCCACAGCCACCTGCTGCCGGGTCCCCTCCGTGGGCTGAGTGTGAGCTCGGCCAGCCCTCCAGGGTGCCCCTGGGCTTGGTCAGATCCCCTCCTGAGAAAGGTGTGCCTGGGAAGCAGGTGCTGTCACAAACCCAGATTTGTGTGTGTGGAAAGGATGGGAAGAGCAGTTCCCAATGTCACCCCTACACCGAACTGGGGCGACCCCCACTCACAGTGCCTGAGAGGACCCCGTGCTCCCCTGGGCTTCCAGAAGGCTCTGCGCACTCTCCATCCCAGTGGGGCTCACACTTGCTGTTCGTGTCCTGGCACTCGGTGTCCTATTGAAGGGGACTTGGGGCATGTTCTTAAAATTTCTGTCTCCTCCGAAAGTTGCTACAATGAGGTTGATGGCACAAAACTGCATGAGGTTAAATTGTGTGTATTACTTTGTGTGAAATCTGTTGTATATGCCCTAGTGTTATAATTTGAAGTGCTCTCATAAATTATCATATTATAGCACATCCTTTAGGAACAGCCCTGTGACAGGACACAGTCTGCTTCCACGCAGAGCAGAGCAGAGGAAACAGGAGTCTTCCCTGGACTCATGACTTGAGCATTAGACACCTGCACTGAATTACAATCTATTTTCTCTCCATTTTATCCTGGCAGAGTTCCTTGTATATGAAAATCTCCAGCTTTTCTGTCTCACAGTGGTCGCAGGTCAACCTTCCCGCAAAATTCCAGACAGCAGAGCACCTCGGGTAGCTCAGAGTGAGACACAGGGACGTGGGCCGAAACGTGGCTGAAAGATGCCATTGTGTGGGTGGACACGGACACAGGGTCCCAGGGAGATGGCCAGGCAACCAGGCCTCCCGAGGAGTGAGGAGAATGGCCTGCCCTTTCCTGAATTCCCGTGTTCATGCAGGCTGAGGCAGGAGGCTGCAGAATTGCCACGTG
This sequence comes from Hydrochoerus hydrochaeris, assembly GCA_004027455.1. Classification (NCBI taxonomy): domain Eukaryota; kingdom Metazoa; phylum Chordata; class Mammalia; order Rodentia; family Hydrochaeridae; genus Hydrochoerus; species Hydrochoerus hydrochaeris. The sequence goes on along the minus strand of PVLA01011415.1, from coordinate 23,640 downwards.
CCTTGAAGAGTCACGCAGAGCATTTCCTGCAAGGCCAGGACTGGAGTCCTCTGCACAGCTTCTCCCCGGAGGTGCTGACCTAGCTACAATAGCGTCCTTTAAATTCTTCGACCAGGGGCCCAGTGCGGTGGAACGTTTTGGATGCTCTTTGGAGGACACGAAGTCTTCTTGCTCTGTCACACTACCCAGGACCTGTGACCTGCCACTGGGGTTTGCTCCAACGTTGGGATTCTCCAGAGGAAAATAACCGGAAGAGAAAGGGATGAAAGGACACACTGTGGATTGCTTGAAGGAAAATTACGGTCACAGTATGATTTATGAAGGAGAAGAAGTTTCCCTCTACCTCCCAGCAAGGTCTGTGCTTTATACCAAGGGGGAGCACGGGCTAAAGTTTAAAAAAGCAGCGAAGAACATTCTGGAGGCATCTGTCCCATGCATGGTTTGGGCAGAGGAGAGGCTCCCGCCTCCCTCCCTAAAATTCGATGGGGTCACTGTGTATTGAAACATGTCCTGTTTATCAGCCCTGCTCTGTCAGGGCTGAGGTTTGCACTGCAGGTTTGTTAGAACTGGATCCCTTCTGATTTTACGGCAAACCAGGGAACTGAGGCCACAAAGCCTTCTTTCACAGAAAGGAAGAGTTTTCACCTGAAAAAATAAACTGAGAAAGACAACATTTACATACTGCTGATGACACAGTGCCCTTGGGGACAGGCCTAATGGTGCATTTTAAAAGACGGAAATGTGGGTTGTGCTGGAATACATAGTAGGAGGCCTCCTGCCCTGGTTTGTGAGCTTCCCGGCATGGTGTCCCGGGACCTGCTGGGTCCTTTGTCTGAACCAACCTTGAGCCCAGACAAGTACAAGGCCCGTAGCTAGCTGCAGGTTTCTAAACACTGGGTTGGATTCACTATTGTCATTTTGCTTCCAAGGCTGAACCACAATTTTTGTTAATGATAAACTTAAGAAAAAGTAAAACAGAAGGAAGAGACACAGTAGGCGCTCTCACTCAGAAAGAGCTTCTGTGGGTCGGCTCATCAAGAAAGCAAAGCATACACTCACCATTCTGCAAGAGAATAGGTCTCTGGAACCACTCTTTCCTTGCACAATGTTTTGCAGACTAAATCTGCAATATAGGCAACTAGCTACTCAACACCAACCAGCAGTAACAGGGCTGGATGGGCTTGAATTGGATTTAGGGGTGAGCTCGGGGCAGGGTAGTTCCAGAGAAAGGGGCTCATTATAAACAGGGACCTGTCTGCTTTCCAGTTTTTCTGCCCTCCCTCTGAATTCTAACCCTTTGGGGTGTCCCAGACTGTGCAGCAGTGGGGCCGTGATCCCTCCTGAGCCAACCTGAAATGTCTAAAGAAAAGTTCTGCGAGGTGTCACGCCCCACCAAAGAGCGGGTTACATGTTAAGGTGGCCCCTGGAGAGAGACCTCATCTTGGAGCTCTGCTGAGGTTCCCACAGTCATTTCACATGGGTGTGGCAGGAGCATTAGAGCAGGGCCACCAGTGAAGCCTGGATCTGTGAATCACTGTGCTGTGAACACGCGGATGGTGACCACCAGGCCTCCTAAATACGACATCCCCCGTCCTTTCTGAAAAGTTCTGTGAGACTCCGGAGCCCTGGCTTCCGAAGCATGGGCTCGTTGTGGGAGTTTTCTGGAGGGGAGAGGCGGGCACCTGCCCTGCAGCTCTGCCGGCCCAGTGCTGACCCTGGGGCCGCCTTTCTCCTCCCTGGCTCTCACCATCAGGGTGCTGTGTCCCTCTGCAGGGCAGCCCCTGACCTGCCAAACCCCCACAGGCTTTCAAAACTGACTTCAAAAGCACAGGTTAAAATCCACAGTGCATCTTTCCAAAGCAGCAACAAAGGTTCAGTTCTAGCCCTTGATCAGCAGAGCTCACCTGTAGGAAATGTTGCTCCTTTTTATTAAACTGATGAGTTGTTTCTTTTGAATCAACTGGAGACATTCTTGACAGGCTTAGAGTCATTAACACCTCCCAGGAATGCCAGCAGCCCTTGCTCTCCTGCCCCGGCTCTGCAAGTCCAGACACCTCGGTTCCCCAACCCCGGCAGATTTCCCCTGGTGCTCACGTGGCTGACTTACTGAAATGAGCACAGGCCTGCGTGTTGGCAGGATGGTCTCTGACACAGATGTGCATGATAAAACACACTGGGTGTTTCCAGGTACGGAACTTGCCTTAAACTAGCAAGGGATTGGATTACTCCAACAGGTAGGCAAAGCAAACCATCCATCAGTGCCCCTCACACAGGAGCTGGGAACATCTTTCTAGGGCCTGGCCATGGGCTCAGGAACACGTGGGGGCCCCTTTGAGGGACCAGGCCCTGTGGAAAGTCAGCAAGGAGCTACTGTACTTCCTGTAAAGATACTCTCAAGCCCTAACCCACTTGGTTGTGAAAACCCTGTTGAAACAGACATTTTATTTTAATACACTTCTGGACAATAAGGAGTAGTTTGTTCTTCCTTCCTGCACCTTTCTTTCTTTCTTTCTTTCTTTCTTTCTTTCTTTCTTTCTTTCTTTCTTTCTTTCTTCCTTCCTTCCTTCCTTCCTTCCTTCCTTCCTTCCTTTCTTTCACTCTTCCCCCCTTTTAAAAGTACCCAGCCTTGAATACTCCAAAGAGCAACGACCTAATATTGTGAGTCGTCATCACTTTTCTTTTCTAGAGCATGAATTTAATTAACAAATGCATTTGTGAATTTTACTGCCACATACTGAATTCCACAGGTAGGTTTTTGGCAGTTTCTCTTGGCATTAGCACATTAACCTTGCCCTTAATTCTTTTTAACAGGGAAGTGATTGCAGCCACCCTCACATGCTTGGAGGAGGTGAGCATCTTTGAGTCACATGGGACAATGTTCCTCTGCCCTCTCTCCTCTGCCCTCCTCACAATTGTTTCATTTTCCATCTCTCCTATTGGCTCTTTCCCATGCAATTTTTGTGGTAGGTAAGCATATTTGTTGATGGTAACAGAAATGAAAAGTAGTATCATGTTCAGATATTTGGGGGAGAATTTCCTGGTCAAGGTTTCTGGGTCCCTGTGTGTTATGAGCATAAGTAGTGTCTCTTAACATCATTGAATCTATCTTTTAACATCATTCACAAGGCTACAGCTACCAGCCAGGCAGAGCACAAGATCTAAATGCGATGATCTGTCAGTCTGATGCCCCCAGATGGTCCCAGTTCACGTATGGCAGAGATAGTCAAGTAAGAGCACCAATGATATAAAAGCAGACAGCTTCAGATCATCAGCATTTGGGTTGGGGTTGAAAGTTCGAAGGCTGCCAGAACACACTATTGCTACCCCTCGACCAAGGGTCATCAGCCACCCTGCTCAAGACTCACCTGGATCCACAGGAGATGCTTGGATCATGGAGTGTCTGGCACCCTGTCAACTGCCAACCAGGACTCTCCTCAGCTTGTCCTGTAGCTGTCCCTTGGTGAGGCAGCTCCTCACACTGCTCTGGACTTAATGTGCTAGAGTACTGGATTTAGGGTGAAGCTCTTGACTTTTGTGATCTTAGGAAGTGCTTGATACACACTACGGCTGGCAGAGGGATCTTGTGTGTGCCTCTCTGCTTGGACAACCTCCTGATCCCTTCTGGGTTGCTGGCAACACTGCTCTGTGTACTGGTGTGGGGTGAGGGTTCATGGTCTCAGACACAGCTGGGTGCTGGATGCACAGGGTGCTGGGGAGCTAGAGATTAGGTGAGGGAAAGCACAGCACTGGAACAGACTAGCAATCAACACCTGCAGTGCGCTGTGAGCTGAGGTGTGTGGCATCTGTGTGCAGCCAATCTTCGGGCTTTGCCTGCCTGGAAGTGGCGGATGCTGTTCACCCCAACAAGCATTGTTTGACTGGGATCCTAGTCTCTGGAGACCAAGATCCACTAGGAGAGGGATGACCAGGCCCTCATCAGCCCAAGATGTTACTGTTTGTGTTTGGATGCCCCACCACCACCATGCTTCATGCAGTCATGGACAAGGCTGAATCCCGCATTCGTGATTGGCTCATTGTCTAGTGCTGGGATTGGTGATGTGAGTGCTGCACCCACCCAGGGGAGGAGCCAACACACAGTGTAATGGTGGGAAGGGACTGTGCTTTGCTCTCATTTGCTTTTTCACTTTGGCTGTTTGTGGCTGCCAGGAACAGCTGCCCCATTGCCACGCCACCCTGCCTTGAAACCAGCTGAGTATGGACTGAAACCTCCAAACTGTAAGAAATAAACCTTTCCTTGCTTCACTTTGGGCATCAGGTATTTTGTCTCAACAACTAGAGAAAAGTAACTAAGACACAAGATGACACAGAAAATGGGCCTCACAGCACAGAGCTGTCTGGAGAGAGACATGGCTCCCCAAACCTGGGTGATCACACTTTAGGAGCAGCTGGCTCCCTGGAGACTTTATCCAAAACTGCCCAGGGCCCACACAGTTCCAGGAGCCTCCTGGTGGCCGCCCCGCAGAGGTACAGTGAGATGTGCAGGAAGTAAGCAGTTCCTAACACAGCAAGCATATGCAACATTTGGGTAATTAATCCAGGTGTCTCAGTGACTTCACCTAATTCATTTGATTGTCAGATCTGGTTCCAATTTAGGGGGAAAAGTCATTTAAGCAAGTTGTAATCCCAGGGCAGCGTCTTTCAAGACTCAGCTTTATTCCATCACTGCTTCTCACACATGCATCATCAAGCCCCAGTAGACTACTAGGCTAAAATAAAAGCTTAAAACCTTGCAGCAGTTCAAGAGGCTTTGCAGGGGCCTTGTTTTCTTTTCTTTCCCCACTCCATTTCCTGCTTAGGCCTCAGGAGCACTGTCCTGGGGGCCTGTACTCCCTCAGCCTCTGCTGTGTTCAGCTAACCGAGCTCAGAATAGCATCACAGCTTCCAGCACCCAGCCCGCTGGCTGCTCTGCTTGTGCCAGGGCATGCAGTCTGGGACCCCATTCTCTGTGGCTGGCTATGCTTTGAAAGCTAGTGTGCTGGCTTCAGAGAAGGGGTAGAGAGATTTCAGGGAGGATGGGTGAAAAGATTTGCTTCTGAGTAGCAAATGCAGAGGTCCCCTGTGAGTTCTGTCCCTAAAACAGCCTCAGCTTTCCAGCCTCCTCTGGCTCCAAGGGTGGGGACCACGCTTTGTCCTACCTACTCACTGCCATCTGTGTCTGTGCTTATGATTGGTTTTCTCCTCCTCTTCTTGTCAGTCTCTGCTTCTGGAATCCAACTCCAACAGTGAAGAAAGTTGGGCAGGTTTGCTATTCTTTTAGGGGAGCTGGTATCACTAAATGCTTAATGAATGCAGGAATAGCATTGAAACAGAATTACAGCTGAAACCCAAAGCAACAGAGTTTCTGGGAGCATCTTAGCATGAGAAGAAGGGAAAGTGATCTTCACCACCAGCTGTGTGTGTTTAAAAGAAGAGAGCGAGGGTGGGCGGGGAGGAGAAGAGGGAGAAGCAAAGCAGGGAAGGGACAGGGGTGGAACGAATTCCCTAACCCCTCTGCACACTGGTCTAAACTGCTTCCCTGACAGTCACAGCTAATCTCCCAGGAGGGCTCAGAGCTCCTCTGGCTGCCCAGTGGGTCAGCATACTGGTCCACATACTGGTCACCTTGGCCCTTCAGAGTCACTGAAGGACCACAGCTCACACTAGGTAGTGGCCAGCATTCATGGGTCCTGGGTTTTGTTTATTAGAGATTTAAAATATCACTCATCTGTAAACTGTGCTGCATTACAGTTACGCCAGCCCTTTCTCCTGGGAAAGGCAAGTTCCATACACATGGGCACCATGAACTTGGGCGGCACGGGAGCTGCCGGAGGCCCTGCAGGGCTTAGTGTCAGGACTGGTCTCCAGAAAGTGGTAAGGAACCCAGGAAGTGACAGGTGGCACTCTTTCCCAAGATGGGCAAGGCCTCCAGGGGTCCAGTCTCCTTGCCTCCATGGCAGGCTTGGGTCCATTTTGGTAGATTTGGTTCTAACAGGCTGGGTAGCATCTTTTTCTTAGCCACAGTCCAGGAAGTTTGTCCAAGCAGCAAGGAGACCTAGGCAGCTTTCTCTTCAAACCCAGCCTTAGGGCTTCTTTGCTAGAAACTTTAGAATGAAAGTGTGACTTCTAAGAGATGTTCTCATGAGATAACTCACAGGTTCATGTTCTGTCATGTTAGGAGTGTTTGTGTTCCCATAAGTTCCTATGGATTTCTGGAGGTTATTAGGCCACAAGGGTGGAGCCCTAAGCAATGGAGTTAGTGCCCTGGTAAGTGGCTCCTGAGAGCTGCTGTGGCCCTGCCCAGTGTGAGGCGACAGTGAGAAGGTGCAGGCCTGAACCACGGATGAACATGCCTGTACCCTGATCTGTGTGTCCCCAGCCTCAGAACTGTGAGAAGTAAGTCCCTGTAGCACCTGGGTTCATGCTGTCCCAGTGTGGGATTCTGCTGTGCTAGTGGGAGGGGATGGGTGCATTCTCTCTGCATCTAGTTGGAACATTCCATGCCCTGGGGAGGTTAAGGGTACCATGCTGCTTGCACCTCTGCACTCACACCCTCTAGGGACGTTTTTGATGGGTCAGAGACTGGCACATGCTCTCTGGTACCCAGAGTTCTCCAGCAAAGGTCAGTGATGAAATGTGCACAGCACGCCCACCTGCAGTCAGAAGTGGTGCCCATGACTGTCCTGAACTGAGCCTCCCATGTCCCCACAGCCTTCAAAGATGACCTCCTTCGTCCTCAGCAGCTGACAGGGGCAGCAGCCCGGTGGCTTCTTCAGAGGACACTTGCTTTCACTCTGGAGCCCTTTACAGGCCGTGCTTCTCTCTGGGAAGTCTTTCCCTTGCTCTAACACTGTTGTGGATGTCTGCCCAGGATCAGTTTGCAAGGCCCAGCATTCGCCAAGCACGCACTTGTCGGGCACCAACAGTGTCCAGTACTCTTCCGGAGGATGTGGGAACAGTGAAGACAGGACAACGCCAGGATCTCTGTGCTTAACTCAAAGACAGTGCAGAGAGCAAAGACAGTGATTTACAGGGAGAGAGCCAGACTTCCCAGAGGAAAAGGATGAGAAGGCCCTGGAGTGGGGACAGCCTCTCCTTTAGACTGAAATGCCCAAGATGGCAGGGATCCTGGTCTGGGTGGTCCACACTACTCACCCCCAGGGCTCAGGACACCGCAGGATACTGGGCAAAGGGACAGGGTGTCCGAGAAGGGGATGTCCCAGCAGAGACCTGCCTGGAGGCAGAAGCAGGAGCACAAGGCTGGGGTGGGAGAATGCGGTCACAGAGCAGGTTAACAGGGCCTCAGCTCCTCACACGCCAACACGGCTGAGCCTCTGGCCAGCGGGAGGGGTGGACGGCACAAGGCCTGGTCACGGTCTTGTGGGTGAATTCCCGGCCTGAAGTGACGCCAGTGAGCCGAGGCCTTGCCTGCCTTGAATGATGCAGTGAAAATGCTCTGAACACAGTTTTTTTAAAATATCACTGCAGAGTGGCTTTCTGGGAAGTGGGGAAGAATGGATCTCTGGACTTGTTAATCAGAAAACCACACTGTGATCTGTCACCCGTCATCACATGCAGAAGAGGCAGGTACAAAGGGTGGGACACACGTCTTCCTCTGCAGCTCCTGTCTGTGCGTGGCTCACCTGCAGGTCAAAGTCCTTTCTGAAGACTTAATACCGATGGAAGGAAATGGACAGTTCTGGACCCACCCTGTCTCCTTCCTATCCTACTAATGACCAACCTAGGGAGAGGTACTGGCTGGGCCCCTGCACAGTGACCAGCAGGGGCTAGCATGGAGGCCCACAACCCAGAGAGGATGTGGGGAGACAGCAGGACCCATCTATGGTCGCCAGTGAGTCCTGTGGCCACTGCTGGATTGAGTATGGCTGCAGAAGCTTCCCTGAAGAGGGGGATTGGACAGTGACCTGAGGGAGTGGCATGGTGCCTGGAACCCAGGATCCAAGTGCAGCACAGAATGATGTAGGTGGGAGAGACTGGCAGACACAGAGGCTAAGGGGATCTGGAGGAGTCAGCAAGGTATAGAGCTCCAGCCCAAGACCAGGCACCCATCACTGGGGACAATGTCACCCTCATGGAAAACATGACAGGGAACACCCCAGGACCCTTCTCTGGCTGTGGAGGCTCATTGCTTGATCATCCCTTAACCTCTGTGATCATCCTCTCCCTGGCTTCATGTCCACCCAGCCACTAGGTACTGGGCAGAGTTTTCTCCATGGGGTGAATACAAGTGATTCTGAACTGCACTACATTCCCACATCTTCAATCCCTCTTTTTCTGGATAGTGTTAGGGATTTGTTTCTGGCTTTGTTGTGTCTAACTGTGCCCAGAAAGTCTCATGCACTCATAGGTGGGCCTTTTTCAGAGGTGACTGAATCTACAGAATGCATTTACTCTGGGAGGGGTTTATGGTACAATGCTGGGCTCAAGATCACTAGGATTGAGGGTGTGAGTAACCTGGACTGGATGTAAGGGACACAAAGAGCTGTGGTTGGCCCTTATTGCTTTGCTACCTTCTGGCTCTCATGAACTGTTTCTCCATTGTGAAACAATGCCTGGGAGCCAGATGAGCATGGACTGAAACCTCCACAAACTGTGAGCTAAATGAATCTTTCCTCCTTTAACTTTGGGTGTAGGATATTTTGTTTCAGCAGTGAGAACAGTAACAGAACTGAATTTGGGCTTTTGCACTGAGCTACATCTTCAGCCCCATTTTAGTTTTTGTTTTGAGACAGGGTCCTGCTAAGTCACTAAATTGCCCAAGCTGGGCTCGAATTTTAATCTGCCTGTTTCAGCATCCCAGAGAGCCACGATTACAGAGGAGTGCCACCCTGCCTTGGTGTCTCTCTACTCCCATTAGACTGGAGTATCTCACTGGCAATTTACAGGCACCTATCCAGTGGTAATTCAGTGTGAGTTGCTGGTGTGTAGCTTCATGCTCACCGATTAATGGTGTGCAGGAAACGTGCACTGAGAATCGGAATTTGCCGTGAATGTCCACAGTTCACAGTCTGTCTTGTCACTCAGCACCTGCCGATCCTTGGGACCCTTTTCCCTCTGGTGAGGCTTCTCACCAGTGTCCCTGCTGACAGGAAAGAGGTGGCCTGCTGGTCTGGAGCAAAGGATAGTCCAAGCCCACCACCGGGTGTCTGCTCATCTCCAGCGTCCACCCAGAAAGACCCATTGCGCCTGGCAGCCTTGAAGAAGAGTGCACACACCACACATGAGAGGAGGCCAGTTCACCGCCCACCTCTTCGTCAACTTCCCTCTCAACATTTCTTTAGTTTTGCTGTCTCAAACAAGAGCTAAGAATATGGGGAAGCTGGGTGCTGCCTGCAGAAGAGCTTGAGAAAATCCAGGCCTTTTTCCTTACCTGAAGCAAAATGAAAACCAGCAGCTATCACTGTGTGGTCCGAACACCAAATACCACAGGGGCCCCTGGAGGGCTGGTCCTAGGTGTGTACTCACTTCAGAGCCCTGTGGGCTCCCATTGTGTAGAGGAGCTTGGGTTAGGGGTTTAGATGTAGAGTGCCTCAGTTTCCCCAAAAGTGAACTGGACATGAAGTAGGTAGGACCCACGTGAAAGTCCCCTGTGCAGATGGAATGACTCAGTGTGTGTCCCCTAACAAGTGCATGGTGAGTACCCGTTACTCATGAGTCCTTTAACAACAGGGTGTCATTCATACTTTTTAATTGATTGGCATCTTTTAAATACATTTTATCAATTCTTTGAATGTCTATAAAAGAGTTTCTGGGATGAGTTTAGGTGTCACCTACAGAAGCAGGAACAGCCTGTGTGAGGCTCACCTGTGTGAGAGTCTCCTTGAAGAGGACCCGACAGCACTCATGGAGCCCGGCAGCACTGTCCCAGGCCCCTCACACCATGTCCCCTAATCCCCCCTCAGCCACTGATCCCCAACGATCGCTGGCCAGATGTCCGTGTACTTGGCAAGCTCAGAGTGTAGCGGGGTGTGAGGGCAAGCAGTGCTCTAGGTTAATCACACTTTTGCAAAGACCTGAAAATTGGTCTCCTGGCTCTGGTGGCAGGTGTGGTCAGGAAGAGGAATAACACACAGGACAGAGGCCCCAGGGGACAGTGCTGCTGAGGTCACCTTTTGGAGATGGCCAGTGGATGTGACTCCTGAAAAACTCCTCATCTTGAAACACAGATGGACTCTGTCATAATGGTGCAGAAGAGATCAGTTCTCACAGGAACTGCACCTGAGCTTTGAGCGTTGATCTTTGCTAGGTCAGCTTTGTCCTGTGTGGTTCTTTCACCATGAGGGGTGAGTTTTGGGTCCCCTTTGGCCCCCAGCTCAGAGGGAGAAGCAGCCTGCACTCTCTAGTGCCTTGCAGGTCTGGGTGTCTCCAGTGCAAGCATTCATTAACAGCAGAGTCACTCCCTCCTTGCTAGCAGGCCAGTCGGTGCTATGTGATTTCGCCCAGCTGTTGGGAAAGGTGAGCTGCTCTGAGCCTCAGCCGTGCTGCTTGGCTGCTTGGCTGCTAGGGCAGGGGCATTAGATGCATCTCTGACTTCACAATATTTCCCATCTACTATGGGTTTATTGGGACAGAACCCATCATACATGGAGGAGCGATGCTTTTGATTCATTAGCATCCTCGAAAACTCTGATACTCTCTTTCTTTTTTGCAGTGCGGTGCATAGTACCTACAGCTGCCCAAACGCTAGGCAAACATCTACCGCTGCTGTGTCCGCAGCTCCAAACTCCAATGTTTTCTTGGGTTTTCAGGCCCATCTTTTACTCGTGAGTGTAACATGGGTCAAATACAGGGCGTGAAAATGGTCAGGCTTAGTGAGGTCCTTTCTTCCTGCGAGGCCGAGTAGTAGGCTGGCACTGGGACACCGGGAACCTCCCTCTGGAGACAGGTGTGAGCTCCTCGGCAAACGTTTCTTTCTGCTGAACGGCAGCAGCACTGCGCCAGAACCTCCCCCTCCTGCTGTGGAAGGGTCAGCTGAGCAGGGGATGGCGATGGCTGTGATCAGTGGTCTTGTCTGCTGGCCTGAACCTGGGCATGGGTGTGCCCACCCCTCCCGGGGTTGGGTGATGGATGCCTCTGGCATAGTCCTAGAAGCTCTGTTTCCCTTTAATCATGGTGGGAGTCAATTTTAATTTGATCAGGGAATAGAATTGGTGCAAAAATTCCTTGTGCAGGAAGTATCTTGTTAACACATAGGGCTGATTTTTCATCCAATGAAACAGCTGACATGGGAGATGCTCCCCCCGCTCCCATGAGGACCCTGAAGGGTGAAGGCGGCCACCCTGAGTCCTCTGCTTCCAGTGTCACCACCACAGGGAGCTGTCCCACTGCCTACTTTATCAGCACATGCCAAGGCCAGGCAGGGTCTCCTCAGACACTGGGCTCTGCTGGGAACCTTGTCCCTTGCCTGGTTCAGTGACTGTCACTTCTGTTTTGGAGACCTTGGCAGCTAGCTGGGCAGGATGGGGCCTGGAAGAGCGGATACCTGCCCCAATGTCACCAAGCCCCTGCTTCGGTCCTCAGCTTCCTCGGTGGACAGTGAGACACAGATGGCTCAGGCGTCGCTTGACCTGCCCATGTGGCTGATGGTCCCCAAGGACAGTGGGCAGCAAGGCCTGTGGGAACCCCAGGTGTCCCCCAGGCTTGGATGCCGAATCATACGTAGAAGTCTGTGTGTCAGGCAGAGGGACTCACCACAGAACAAAGTGTGGGGGAGGATATTCTGGATCTGAAAATTTTTGTAATTAACTAAAAATCTGCCTACTCTGTCTACATTTCTGTGTTAGAATTAAGTCCAAGTTCCTATCAACGTTAGCACAGAGTTAGAGACCTAATTATTTCAAGTTTAGTGCCGTGATCAGATAGAGTTTTGTGACTCAACTAGTATGAGAAGTGCTTGAAAAAAAGGTGCAGCAACATCAGCCAATTAACCCAGAAATTCTTGTCACCTCTTAGGGAAAGAGGGAGAGGAGGAAAGAACTGGAAAGAACGAGACAGGCCGGACCAGAGGAGGAGATTCTTCAATCCCCGGGTGTGAAGATGAAGATAGCGAGAGCCAGGGAACAAAAGCGGGATGCTGGAGCCACTGGGACAGAAGATTCTGAAAATGAGGGGAAAATATCCATAATTTTGAAAGGACAGCACATCTCACAGTACTGTAAGCATTTATCTCAATTTCCTCTGACTGGACAGATTCCCATACTGTGTTTTAATTCCATGACTTCCCCAGCCCTTAACAGCCTGGCAGTGACGCGTTTACTGCCATCATTCCCTCATTCCAGCCCTGTCTCTTTACACATTAGCTCGTCTGACCCTTCACACAGCGCCTCCTGAGACACGGTTTACTGAAGAACTGGAGGGAAATGCTGCACCTCGCTGGGCTGATGCTGGACGGGAGCTGAGGTCACCGGCACGGCCTGTCAGGCCTTTAAGGACCCCTGCAAGAACCAGGAGTGGGCAGGGTCTGTCACCCGCCAGCTGGACCGAGCACTCCACAGTCCCGCATTTCCCCCGATTTTCCCTCAGAGAGCTTTTTATTTCACTCTCCCCACTGTCCCGCTCCCATCTTAACACATTTAAAAAAAATTACAGCTCTGTAGCTGAGTAGTCTCCTTGCTGACATTTTGAGGAAATTGTGAAGTTGCTTTATTAATTCCTAAAAGGAGACGACATGGACGTGAGATGCTTAAATCCTTCACCTGCATCGAACTGGTTCTCAGAGCGAGGTGGTGACTGTCCCAATTAGCAGTCAGTAAACGAAACAGGTGACTGAAAATGTAAAACACGTGTGTGCTGCCTACTGTCTTCACTGCCAGAGTGCGATTAAAATTAAAACTGTTTCCAAGAAAGGATCCACGTCCCTTATTACCTTCAATTACCAACTTATCTTTGCCGTTGGCCGTTCTCGGGCTTCGTGGTTAACTGGACGACAGAGGGAGAGGAATCCGGATTCCAGGGCACAGACCTGCCCCTCCTCCCAACAGGAGCAGCGCACTGGCCACAGGCGGTTTGCAGAGTGCTTTGCCTGACTTAATTTTGCTTTTAGTGTTCAGTGCCAGAAATACCTGGAAAATTATCTACTAATTATCTCGCATTATCTATGTCAGTTCATGTCTAAAGAGCAGCGCATCTAATTACAAGCCCCCTTGCTATTTACCTCTAAAGAGCCGGCTTAGCCGAGAAATTCTCCAAAAGCGTTTGCACTAAAGGCTGGTAATTATGTGCTTTGCACTCTGTAAGGGAGTGCTTTGCCCTATCAACAACAAACAGTCACTCAAGTGAGTCATTCAGAGGTGCTGTCCCTGCAGGTGAGCTGTAAGCATTAATTACACCTGGACATTCCCAGGGTCTTCTTCTTGGACAATTAGTGAGCGGTATGCTAACTCACCCTGGCCTGCCCAGGGGAGCTCGAAGCCTCTGCTTCCTAACCACAGCTCAGGCTCGCGGCCTCTTGGTATAGGACTGCTACAGTGGTGACCAGTCAGTGCCCTCCCATCTAATTCCTGAGCACTTCAAAGCTGAATAAAAGTTGACTTTACAATCCATTGGCATCGAATCCTAGCCAGTGCTTTACTGAGAACATGAAGGAATGTGAGTGAAAGCTGGTTGTATTGATGAGCCATTTACAGAGCCACCTGAAGGGCACAGCTCTACCCTATAACTGGCTGGGTCACTCTGGAAGAGCTGCTAATCAAAGAGCAGCTACCGAAAGAAAACATCTTTAAATTCTCAGAGAAAGAAGGTTGTCTCACCAAAACCCTGGTGACACAGTTCCTTGTCATACTGAATACTCAGTGGTGAATTTCTATACGAGGACCCTCCCCTCCACATGGTGGTCCCAGCAGAACCCAGAAACTGCCACCCATGCAGCTGACCACTGACCCTGGCGGGTTCTCCCATCACTCACAGCCATCTCAGAACGGAGCACCCCATTTATTCCCCATGGGCTCATTTCAGCCTTTACCCAAAGGAAATGACTTAACGATGTGGAAATAGCATTGTAGACCAGGGTCAGTCTACTGGATGCCTGAATTACGACATCACCTACCAACTGTGGTGATTAATTTTAATTGATGGCACTTAAACATCTAAACAATTATTAGTCTTTTTTATTAATGTGGATCGTAAAGAAAATCTCAGGTTTTAGAAGCTTTCCTTGTGCAAAGACCAGTAAGTAGCTACAGTGGCTCAGAAAAGCAAGGAGTTTGCTGTTCACGTAAGAGAAGCTCACAACAGTGGAGGGCAGTGCGCTTCTCAGCAGAGTCGTGGTGGCCACTGCGTTCAACTGCTGGGGGTCTTGAGCAGGACTTGGTCTTAGTTATTCTTCTCCTCACCCAGACACCCATGTTTTAAAGGAAGATGGGCTGATTTTAACTCCAAGTTTGTAGAGGTTTCAGTCCACACTCCACTGGCCCCAAGGCAGGGTGACATGGCAGACAGTCATCATGAAGGAAGAACAGCTCATGGAACGATGGCAGGAAGCAGAGATAGAAAGAGAAAGAGAGAGAGAGACAGAGAGAGATCAAGGAAGGAAGAGGGAGATACACCTTTCCAGACCTCACCCCAGTGACCCACCTTCTCCTACCAGGCCTCACCAGCGTCAGGTTTAGCTATAAACTCATCAGTGCACTACTGCACTTTTGAGAGTCTCACACTCAGGCAGAGCTGTGAGACACTGTGAGCTCAGGGAGCTTTGAGAGGACGTCAAGACATAAATCACAACAGATGTGCTGGCCCCTTCTGTGTCAGGGAAGAGCCGGAGTCTCCAGTTCCGGTTCTCGCCTATCCCCTGCCTAATGTCTCCTCAGAGCTCCAGCAAGGGTAGAGGGTTCGCTAGCGAATGGCTGCTCCACCTGGGTGTCTAACACAGTCTCCCACATGGCAAATTTCCACAGCACCCTTGTCACTCACTGCCCATTCCTAGGATCCTATGTCCTTCACAGAGGTCCTAGAACCTCTTAAGTCAAATTCCTAGGACCCAGTCATACTTGGAAGTCACCTTTCCCTCCCCCGAGAGCAAGCACAGCTTCTCTCCAGCACATTTGCTTCCTCTTTTCAGTGCTCTGTGTCTCCACTCATGCTCTAATGTCCAAGCCACCGCGGCTTCTCACCAGGATGTCGGTCACCATGTCTCAGCTGTCCTTCTGCCTTCCTTTCTCATCTACCTACAACTTTTGAGTTGCTTTCCACAAGCAAAGGACCCATGCACAATTCACATAGATTCATAATGTCTGTGACTTAAAACCCACTGAAGGCTCCCTAGCACACAAATGATGGGGTCAAAACTTCTGGCCCCACGGGGCATAGCCTGATGGTGGTGACTCTGCATTCTCCACTGTCTTCCTGTGTCTTGTTATGAGATGGTCTTGCAGTTTAAAGCTTAAAAAATAGTTTGGAATAAAAGGTAAAACAAAGAATAAAGAAAAATAAAACAAAGAAAAGCTAATTTCCAAATTTTCTTCTACCTAAATGTGGCAAACTGTGTCAAATGGTTCTGCCCAGAGGTATGAAAGCTGGAAATTTCCAAGAGCATTTTCACTTTCCCGATGCAAAATTTATCCCAGACCGTGTGGGATGATGTTATATTTCTCTTTATTTCCTGTCTGGAAAACAACTGGGGTGGAGGCAGCTGCAGCAGCAGTGTTGAAGCTAGGAAGTAAAAGTGTGGAAACCCGTTCCTGAAACCTTTCTATCATTAAACTCCGACTGCATGGCTCCACCTTCAGAGCCCATTACTTGACAAAACTAGCCCACTGTGTATTTAATGTAGCTAATTCTGTTCTGATATCTCTGCAGGAGGATGTTCTAGCCCCACCCAGCTCTCCATGCTCACTGCGCCTGGGAGGGCGGTGCAAGTGCTGGTCCAAGAGCCACGATGTTTAATGTGCACCCGGGGTCCTGGACTTACACTCACCCCATTTGTGCCAACGCCCTGTCCCACCCTTTGGGAGTGGGAATGCTTGTGCATTGGCCGTGTCTAGCTTTCTCTTCTGAATTTTACAGAGGCTACAGCTAAGAGTTTGTCTTGTGTCTCCAAAGACTTCAGATGTGGACTTTTCAGCGATGTGGTAACTTCTAAAACCTAAGAGTGACACTTAGGATGGACTAAATGCGTTTTGTGTAGAAAGACAAACGTCTTTTAGAGATCATGGGGAGAATGTTATAGTTTAGGTCCAAGGTGTCCCCCGAAATACTCATGTGTGGAGGGCAACTAGATTGTGGGGGCACTGTACTCGCAGAGGATTCATTCACTAATGGACCGAGATGCACTGTTACGAGCTGAAGCCTGGCTGGAAAAAGCAGGTCCCTGGTGCTGTGTCCTGGGATGGTGCATCTCCCTCCCCAGCTCCTCCCTTCACCATCTGATGCTTGGCTGTCAGAGCTCAGCTGCTTTCCTGTCAGGCCATTTCACCTTGGCTAGCCTGCATGGAGCCAGCTACCTATGGACTGAACCCTTCAAAAACCATGAGCCAAAATAAACTTGTCCTCCTTTGTGAGCATTGGTTACTACGTCTCCGTGACAGGAAAATGACTAAAGCAGCACACTAGGCTTGGCAGTTCTCTGGTGGCAGTGTCTCCTACAGAGGACGAGAATCCCAAACAGAAACTTGCTTGGAAAGCATGAAGTGAAAATGCCCCATGTGCTTTGATTGTCTGGTTTTGTTGCTGATGATCTTACTCGTTACGCTTTGGTGTATTTGTAAGATTTCTGAAAAGAAGGAATAGGCCACTTTTATTTTAATCACAATTTTTTGGAAAAAAACTATTTTATCCATATTGATGAAAAACTATATTATGCTTCATGTAAACTTGTCTAATGGGTGATCTTGCAAGGTAACTTAAAATGAAACGGGATATTTCTTTTGCTGCATAACTCATGCTTTGTATAACTGATGGCCTTGTGATTTAACCTGAAATATTTAAACTCTGTTCAGGAATCTTCCCCCAAAAAACTCCAGGACCCAGTGGGCAGAGCTGACTCTCTGGGGAGAAATCCCAGTCAAGCGCACCAGTGTACTACACTGTCTCCTAAAACACCTTGGTGTCATTCCTACCCATGTGTGGCCTGTTTTCTGTAACAATATGACATCTCCAGTCAACTCTTTTTAAGATTTTAAAATTATTGAACTTGCATCCATTTTTTTATTGATATGAATACACTGATATTTAAATATATATTGGATTTTTATCTGTTATATTCTGGTCTTTCCTGACATTGTTGTACTTATTTTTTTATGCTTTCAAAGCATTTTGCCTGTTTTGAAGATGGATGATTAGTTACTTTATTTCTAATTTAAAGTTACATATGTATGTCCAATTTCCATTTTAAATGTTCTCAAAATCTTACACACCTAAACTTTATCATTTCACCATAATATGTTCAAATTTCACATATTTTTGCTTTTCAACACATGTGTAATTTTAATAATGTAATGGATTTTCAAATACATAAAAATCATGTTACTGTTATTGGTTTGAGGCTGTGGAGCACAATATAACAGTTATTCAGAATACACCGATTCTTTGATTGTCTAATTCATGGTGTACTTGAAAATATACTAAAATGTATATTATTTACTGAATAAATATAGTTTATACACTTTTAGATAAATTTAGTCATTTCAATATTCCCATTCAAGCTCCTGAAAGGATTACCATTTCTACCCTTTCCCCTATCTTGTCTATTCAGCCTAAAATATCAAAGTTATGTTTTAAGTACATTTATCTCAAATATTTTTAAACCCTCTGCTTAGTTGTTCCTTTTGAGCACCTAAAGTTGGGTGTTCTATGACTTGCCCTTAAAATAGTGATAAAAAGAAATAACAAACAGTTGAAGAAAGGTAATATCGCAAAGCCAGAGAAGGATAAAACTATAAATTAATTTATTCATTCCTTCTTTTGTTTTGTTGCTGCAGACCGAGCCCAGAACCATTCACCTGCTGCACACATGCCGGTCTCCTAAGCTGTAGATAGCTCAGCCTCTATTTGTTTTACATTTGACTACATTGCAGCAAATGATGAGGGTGCTCTAGAACCAAAGAACACAAAACAAAAGAAGCCAGAAAGTTGGCATCTACACTACCGAGCATGAGACCACATGCACACATGCGCACACATGCACACACATGCACACAGACTCAAAACAGCCAAGGGGCAGAGAAAACTTGTACAACAATACTTTAAACACCTTGGCTATTCATACGAATGCAAATAGGAGATGAAAAACTTCAAACACTCATGATGTTACTAGCAAAAGAAAAGGGAAATGCACAGAACGAGCTCCTGGCTCTCAGAAAAACAGTTGTCAAGAGACTAAGGTGAGCCAGAAATTAAGTCTTCCTTACAATGCACTTGGAGGGGTGTTGTTTGTAGCTGAAAGCAAAGCATTAAAATAGACGATGTAATCAAATATCTGACACAGTTGAACGGAGTTATGAATGTCCTCAGAGAAACAGAAGGTAAAGATGTAGATGGTTGCAAAGAGGGTCCAGCAGAGGTATAACTTCCACATGCCTCTTGGCCCATTGGTTTTGATCAAGGAACAATCAAACAGTGAGATAAAATGAGTATTTAATCTGTAACAAGCACACATATGTGGACACATTTTTGAAATTAAAGAAAACTTGAGTTGGCATAGTGGAAGAAACCTATCATCTTCCAGGAAATTGTGACTCAGAAAAATTAATTCTAAAATATATTGTAATAAAAACCTTAAACCTCATAAACTGCTCAATGCATGAACCTCCAAGTATGAAGTCCAAGTCATGTAAAAGAAAAGAACATTACACTGAATTCTTACCTGCAAATGTGAAAATGGGAAAGCAATACACCATACAATGGGGCTGTTTGTCAGGAAAATAAAAGTACATGAATTGTACTCAGTGTAATATTGTCTTAGTGAAAATATGAGTACAATTGTGTGATAGTCACGATCTATTTAGGGTGATAATAAAGTTAGCTACTTGAAAGCATAGCTATAATGATACATTTTAGGCATTTTATACAAGAAGGTAGGTTAAAAATAAATTTACTTTCTAAAAAAAACAGTGGCAGGATAAAGACGATGCAGATAGAAATGGCTATTCACAGAGTGGGCAGGCAAGGGTCAGTATGACCATCTGCATGCATGATTTTGAGCACACTGTGACATGTGCATCCTGTCAGTGTTTCACATGCTGGCCGATGAAATAAAATTTAATAAACAAACATTACCCATCAAATGTGATGAAAATAAACTTACGTAACATTATGTGGCTAACATTGATAAGATAGATAAGAAAGGATTAGATTTCTTTTCACATGTTGTGACAGTATGTGCTCAATAGGATATGTTGCAAAGAATAAAGGCTCTGTGAACGTATCATGAAGTTCACTCAGCTGCTCTAATTTACCTATGGCGTTGAGGGTTCCATAATGTTGACTGTGTCAATTAGAAGAGAAACAAAAAAGCATGTTAATGACATTATGAACAAGAATTTCAGTATGTGAAACAGACAAAAATAGGTAAGACAGAAAAAAACACCTTCTAGGGTTGAACTTTGGCCAGCTGGTTTAACCTTTTGTTTTTAAAAACACGGCCTTTTCCTAGCTTGTGCTACAGAACTAGCTTAGAAACAGGGTCACTACAGCAACCTGCACCTCGGATGGCCTGGTGCAGAATCACGGCCATTGTGCCCTGACCATGCAGCCCGTTCAGCTCTGCCATGGGGAAAGTGCCAGTGGCAAAGGAAAATGGGACCAGCAAAGGGTGCTCAGGTGTGACCCAGGGCCTCGGCCTGGCTGGAGGGCACATCAGTGGCATCAGCCACAAGCGATGGCTGCAACCAAGGAGAGAATGTTGGGCACAATACCTGGGCATTCCTCAAATGAATATGGGGGAACAAGCAAACTCATTAAATGTATCGATGCAGGTGACCCCTACGTCAACGCCATAGCCTGAAGAACACACACTCCCAGAAAGGGTTAATGCCTTCCTCAGAAACCTAAGGTGGAAGCGAAGCTAACCCCAGTGAGGGTTAGAATCTAACCCCATGGGAGAGGCAGAGCTGCTCTTTCCACGATCGCATCAATTAATAAACACAGAAGCGATGATATAATTAAAAATAATTTTGTAGCCCTCCAGTGAAATTGTTGATACAGACAGTGCCACTGATGGATGTTAAATATCACAGATGAGAGGTTGTCACCACCTTAGCCGAGTGATTGCATTTAGCCTTACATAAAACACAGCCCCTGACACGAGGCATCTCCTGAAGTGCAGAAATGTCAGGTTCATAACATCACAGGAAAGTGCCGCTTGCTAAAAATATCACTGTGCGAGTGGACCTAACCTTCACCATCTGGGAAATCCAGGAGCCAAGAAACGAGTTAAACACGTTAAATGGTACAGTGAGGGAACAACCCGACAAATCCAGGGGACAGGGCGCTAAAAACAATGGCTGTGGGCGCTTCAAAAGTCAGCGCCTGTCACGGTGAACGCATTAGAAGTCTTCAAGGAGAAGAGAGCTGGTCTAAACTTCTAAAGAAAGGAGAGCGAGCAAGACAATAGACAGGCATGATTCTGAGTTTGATAAAAGCAGTTTTAAAATATTTTGGAAAAAATCTGCAGCAAATTTTCAAATGGCCTGAGACCAAGTGATAGTAGAGATTTATTGTGGTTTATTCTGCCATGATAATCACATATTGAGCACAGCTGGGGTTGTGTGATCTGGCAAGTTGTTTTTATATTTGTATCTCTTAAACACCTATTTATTTATCGTCTATCTAAACTAAAATGGAGATAGAGTTAAAGAGTTGAAAAGATAAGAATAAAAATGTGGCAAATGTTCTTGGACAATTGTTACGTCTGTTTTTCACCTTCTTACTTTGATATTTTTAATAATAAAATTACACATAAAAATATTTTCAGTTCAGAATGGAATTTTAGGGCTACTTAATTATGATTTTCAAAGATCTGGTGTAAACACAATCTTTTTGTGCTTCAAGATTATTTGAATAGGAAACATAATAAAAGCTACTTATGTTTTCCCAGTTAAAATGACAGAAATCATCTTTTTAAAGGTTTGATTTATGTCACAAGATTATTTCTTACGCAAAGAGGTGATGTAAAATCCAGTCTAGAGCTCAGAAATTCTTGCTGTAAACTGTGGAAAATGATAGATCCACCTGCCTGCAAGATTTGTCCTTCTTATCTTCAGATATTTTTTGTGTGGTCCTCTTTGACCCAGTTATTTACTCGTAGAGGTAAATTCATCTGTTTTCAATCCAATCACAATTTCTTCTACAAGTGTCTCCTCCTCATGTTTGCTAAATTGGACTGGATTCCTAGAATAGATACAGCTGGTGTGTCCCGGGTGTGTGTGTGTGTGTGTGTGTGTGTGTGTGTGTGTGTTCACAGGCACACACACACAACACTCCTGACATCCGCGTCCTGGCAGTGAGTGACACCCAGTGCCCAGGAGCTGGCCTTCACGCTGCACAGAGCCCTGTACTTCCTGCATCTCCTTGGGGTCTCCAGTCCTGGTCATGTAATCAGAAACACTTACACTGTGTAGGTGAAGGCAGCTGAGATCGGCTGAAACAATGGAAGTGACATTAATAACAGTAAATGTCATAACTCTTGACAACCTGATGCAAATGAGTGCCTTAAGAAGCACGCAAAAAAAAAAAATCTCTTAAAGTACATTCGGTATTCAAAAAAAAATTGTTCAGCCAAGATGGAAGCCAGGAATCTAATTCTGGTGACCTCAGCTACATTCCTGCAGGCACAAATTAGTCACCTTTCCAGCTGTAATCATCTCAGCGAAAGATGTGGAGCCATTCTGATACTGAGAACTATGCAAATGCTTCTCTTATTTATGCCTTTCCCTTTGGATTTGGCCTCCACTTTTCCTTAATCTTGCATTATTTCTTCCGTGCTAATGTGCCTGACAGGCGGCAGGGGAGGGGGGTGGGGGACACCACATGACAGGCTAAACACTCCCAGGCCTCGCCCTCTCCCTTTCCCTGCAGAAACATAACAAAGGTGCTCTCAGCCCTAAGCTGAGCCGGTCCTGGCATTCCTTCCCTGTTGTCACAACAGATTTTGCAGCCCCTTCTGATGTGGTTTCCACCCACTGTCTCCCTGGCCTTGTCAGGGGTGCCATCGTTTAGAAAGGTACACAGCACTTTGAAAGGATTAGACGATAAAACACAACTCAATCCTTTATAAAAAAGAGGCAGAAAGAGAGGGAGGAGAGAAATGTCAGATGTTTTGGAGCAATTGGACAAGAACGAGGCACACAACGAGAACCAGCAAATGGATGGGGGGGCTTGTCCCTGTGAAGCAGAGGGAGGCGAGGATGGCTTTTGACAAATATTTACTGCCACCAAGGACACGTCACAGTGAAGACCTATAAGCAGTTATGACACTGCTCAAAGCAGACTCAGGACGGTGGAATCGGGAAATCGCTGGCCACTTCCATCATGTCTGTCTCCATGCTGCACTCCCAGCAGAGGAGGGAAAATGCAAGCCATCATCTCCTGCCTTTGTGATGAAAGAAAATAAAAGCTAAACATCCCAGGGAGAACCAAAGCTGACTGTGCTTGATCCCAGGAGCTGTGTCCCTCCTCTGCCCTCATTTCAGAGCAGGGAAGAGCAAACCTGAGGACTCCGATGATTTACCTGGGATCCCTGAGCTGGCTGTCATGCAAGGCCATGGGAGCCCAGTTAGGCCCTCACTCTGTCCATAAACCTGCATGTCGGCCAGGTGCCACCGCTAGAGGCAGAGCCCTGCGGAGCGAGGAACCCTTCCCCTCGGCTCACTGCCGCATAATCCCAGTGACATCACAACAGTGAAGTTCTTTTTGTTCTCAGAATAACAACCTACAAACTCAGCCATGCCTGTTTTTATAGGTGATATAAAATATTTACAAACCTATTGATAGATTTCATAAGCAGTTGGTCAGAGAAACACTAGACAACTGACTTATCCCAAGTGGCATTTATTTGTGTAAAACTGTACACATTTTCAGCATTTACTACAGATGAGGGTCAGCAAGAAGAGGCAGAGAGTGGCAATCAGTGAATAAATGAGTCAGTACCAACAGCAAGTGCGTGGCTCAGGGGTACAGGGGGTGCTGATGCAAAGACAGTGGGAAGCTGGCGTGGAGCAGGGCCCAGGAGGGACCCTGAGAACTGCATCTGGTCTAAGTGTGGGGCACTTGGCATCTGGAATTCACTTGCCAAGGGTCTGGAACACACTTTGGTAAACGGAAGTTTCACTTCAGTTCTGGTTCTGAGATTCGTAGTCAGATGTGTGTTTGCCTTACTTTCATGCAGAAGCCGGGAGACGCCCAGGCAGTGGGGTGCACATCATTTTCAGTGGATGTTGCCTCTGTGCTGCGCTGGAGCTAGAGCTCGGTATGAACTCATGCTTAGGGTCACACGCGCACACACAGGCACACCCACACAGGCACACGCACACAGGCACACGCACACACAGGCACACGCACACAGGCACACGCACACACAGGCACACGCACACAGGCACACGCACACACAGGCACACGCACACAGGCACACGCACACACAGGCACACGCACACAGGCACACGCACACACAGGCACACGCACACAGGCACACGC